>VWZG01001742.1:336187-374829 GCA_013396735.1 Grallaria varia
GAGCTGGACCTTGGAGCCAGACCTAGGAGCCAGACCTCGGAGCCGGATCTCGGAGCCGGACCTCGGAGCCGGACCTTGGAGCCAGACCTTGGAGCCGGACCTTGGAGCCGGACCTTGGAGCTGGACCTCGGAGCCGGACCTTGGAGCCGGACCTCGCTCTGCTGCTGCACTCGGGCTCTGCGCGGTGCCTCACCCATCACTGACGCTGACACGCACGGCTGGCTGGAAGGGGATGCTGGAGCACACAGTCTCTGCTCTGGGGGGAGCAGGGACAGCCCCCAGGCAATGGCTGGAGTTGTGTCAGGGCAGGCTCAGGTTGGATCTCAGGACAAGGCTCTTCCCCCAGAGGGTGGTGGGCACTGCCCAGGCTGCCCAGGGCAGTGGGCACAGCCCCAAGGCTGCCAGAGCTCAGGGAGCCTTTGGATGATCCTCTGGGGCACAGGGGGGGACTCTTGGGGCTGGTCCTGTGCAGGGCCAGGAGTTGGGCTGAATGATCCTGGTGGGTCCCTTCCATCTCAGAATGTCCTATGATGTTGTTGGAGATAGCGTACCCGTGTAATTCCTCTTCTTGTGTGCCAGATAAAACAGAAAAGCCTGGCTCAAGGAGAGGTTTCCAGGCAGCGTGATGCTGACTGCCCACCTGAGCAGGAACGCCTTGCTGGCAGTACCTGCTGGTCCCCACAGGAGCTAAAGGCTGGGTACCAGAATGAGTCAGAGCTGCTCTGAGATCAGGCACCAAAGTATTTTTCCAGGTCTTATTCAAGGAACTTGAAAGATGTCTTGCCTTAGCTGCAAAAACAGGTTTTTCTCGCATTAAAACTAGGAAAGGTGCAGAAATGGATACAACAATGGGCCAGACTACAAGGCTGGTGGTCCCTAGAGGTCCTGAGATGTGGGAATCAGTGAAAATCAGACAAGCATCGAAACACTAAAGCAAAAACTCATTAATAAAAGTGACAGTGAAAGCTGCAAGACAGGAAAAGTTACCTGAGAGCAAAATTCTAATTAGACTCCAGAATAGCCTCCCCTGGGAGAGCAGCCCAGTCCTGCCAGAGCAATGGGTTTATAACTAGACTCATTAATATTCTCAGGAACATACTTTAGGAAAAGTCCTTTGCTGGCAGGGAGTGGACAAGGTAATTGAAGATGTATCTTCCATCCCTCAGTTCTGTGACCCTTCTCCATTTACACCTAAGGAGAACTTAACTCTGCGTCTAAGGACAGCAAATTCAGCGTTGCCCTTTGACTCCCTGCTGTAATGTCAGAGGGATGCTTTGCAAAACTGGCCCCCACTGAAATCTTTCTTAATGCAAGTAGTTTGTAAATCAATTCTGAGCATGACCAGTATTATTGCTTCTAAGTTTTTGATGAGATCACTGTACACAGACAGTCGCTGCTTTCCTTTGGCCAGACCAATACCCCCATCCCTGGGGGAGCAGGTGCATTCCGGCAGCGTTTGCAGGGAGGGCAGGAGGAATAAAGCACCCAGGATGAGGGTTCTGAGGCTCAAACTTGGGCCCAACTGGTCTCAAACAATCCATGGGCTGCCCTTTCCATGGAGCCTTCCGAACGTCCCAAGGCTGTCTGATGCTCTGACCCACAACAGTTCAGTTGGCTTTTACCTCTTGATAGACACCACACCACAGCCTGAGGAATCAGGAACAAGGATTCTGCACCAGGTTAAATGGAGCAAATACTGAAGCAAACTCGTGAAAGAGCCCTCTAGAGCTTTATACACAGAAGAGATAAAGGCCAGGTTAAAACACACACACCTGGAGTGCCGTGTCCAGCTCTGGGCTCCTCAGCACAGCAGGGACTTGGAGCAATGGCACAAGAGGGACGGGCAGCAGCTGATGCCCAGCAAGTGCCACCTGCACAGGAGGGAGAACTTCTGTGCTGTGCAGTGACCCAGCACTGAGCAGAGAGCAGAGAGGGGCTGGAGTCTCCTCCCTGGGGCTATTCCAGAACCTTCTGGACACAATGCTGTGCCCTGTGCTCTGGGCTGGCCCTGCTGGAGCAGGAGGTGGGACCCAATGAGCCACTGTGGCTCCTCCTGTTGCTGGGCCCCCCGAGCAGAGCCTGGTCCCTGCTCTGCCCCCTCCCTGCAGCCACTGCCCCCCATGGGCAGGTGCCCTCTCAGGCTCTGCTCTGGAGGCTCAACAGCCCCAGCTCCCTCAGCCTTTGCTGCTGCCAGAGATGCTCCAGTGCCTTGGGCATCTCCGCAGCCTGCGCTGGCCCCGCTGCAGGAGCTCCATGGCCCTGCTGTGCTGAGGAGCCACAGCTGGACACGGCCCTGCAGATGTGCCTGCCAGGGCTGGCCACAGGGGCAGGAGCCCCTCCTCACCTGCTGCCACTGCCCTGCCTGGCGCTCCCCACCATCCATCCCATTGCCCTCCTTGGCCCCAGGACACACGGCTGGGCAGGGACAGCTGGTTGGCCCCCAGGTCCCTCTCTCAGAGCTCCATCCAGCAGGTCCCCTCCACCCTGTGCTGGTGCATGGGCTTTTTCTTCCCTGGACTCCTGATCTTTTTACAATGTGTTGATCACCCAGAAGACGGTGGAAGGCCCTTGCACTGCTGCACACTGGAGATTGCCCTCAATGGCCACACCACATGAACAGACTGAGATAAAGATGCTCGCCCAATCCCTGTCACAGGAAAAGAGACTCAACTTGGGGAAAATTCTTGCTTGTTAAAATAGGAACTCTCTTTTTCCCCTCCTTCTCCTTTTGCCTTTCATAAATGTGCTTTCCCTGAAGTACCACCAGCATCGCTGCTGGGCTCGACCGTGCCCTGCCGAGCCAGCTGGAACAGGCAGAGCTGGGTGAGTCCAGCACAGGGTAACCCCGACCCCTCCTAACAGAGCACCCCCACCACCCAAATCTGGACCCCTCATTCCCCAGTCTATAACCTGCTGGCTGCCTCAGCAGTACCAAGGGAGAACATTTTCCTTTCAGCCAAACATCCTTCACACCCTTTTGGAGAAATGATAAACTAACCAATAAAAAATCCTTCAGCAATCCTTCAGAGTTATAAGTTACTGAAATATTAATTTTATGACAATAAGATGACTTCAAAACAGTGTCATGTATTAAAAAAACTATTAATACTTTTCTTGTTTGAGAGACTTGCAAATGTATTTCTGCTTTGTGCCTTTGGCAGCAACATTCCATGGCCAAGCGTTTTCATAAAACTGAAAATTTTCCTGACCTTTCCTGCAGCAAAAAGTCACTGACTTCCTCCTGCTGTGTATTTGCATAGGGAGTGCTTTTAAGCCAACAGCAATCAAAGCGGAGTTTAGTAGTTGTGTCCAGGACTGTATCCTCAACCAAGGGGTTAGTCCTACAGGAGTTCCTCAGGCCAAATGCCTTGAAACATGGAGATTAAAATTTTGTAAATTTTGCCTTTTTGTATTGTATTTGTTTGTATTCCTTTTCCTCGTGTAACTATATTCAAAGCTGTTGTCACCTTAAAATGGACTTGATCAGACACAGGTGTGGCTGGAAGAGGATTTGGATTATTCCAGACCTGGATGACAAAGTGTTGCAATTATCAGACTCCTGCCACTGATTTCTCTGAATAAAGCCCGACTGTGAAAATCACTTCTCCCACACCTGGAGGGCCTGAGATGCAAGTTCCAGCCAGATTAGCACTGCCCACTAAGTTCCTTTACCTGAGTGCTCTTCCCCTGGCTTTCTAACTTTTCTAGAGCCAAGCTGTGGAGCATTAATTTGTTGCAGCTTTTGTCATTTACAAATGGCCATTTGCATGTTCATTATTAGAGCCTGAGTCATATGCTAGGCCAGTCCCTCCTGATCATTTCTATACTAAACACTCAGCTGCCTGAAAGGGAAGCCCAGCCCTGTGTGCAGCACTCGCTGGTGAGTGGGGCCATAAATCACCCTGGCCGGGCTCTGTGAAGCTCCTGGGCAAGGAGAAGTTTCCGAGCTGTAAAGGCTCCCCCACCTGTTTTTCAGACTCTTGGACTTTTGATAAACACGAGCAATTAGCACCTTTGCAGACATCATTTTCCTTCTCCACAACTGGAATATTGGAGAGCCAGAAGGAAACTGGGCTTTGGAGAGAGGTTCCAGGAAGGTCTTCAGGTTTGTGGATGGGATTATTAAGGCTGCTTCAACTCGCTGAAGGAGGGACATGCCAACAGGCTGCTCTCACCCACACCTCCCTGCCCCCGGAGTGACATGTGCTGTGACAAGCCCATTTCTGCCTGATGGGAAGAAAAACAAACATTACAGTGGATAATCAAACAAATGTGGGCACTTCAGTTCTTGGATGGGAACTAATGTCATAAAACATGGGAAGAATGCTCCATAATTAAACCCTTCTCTGGAAATACTTGACTCGCTTTGGGATGTCCTACAGGAACAACCCTGAAGTCAGCAGCAGCAGTAAAGGTTGCATGAGTATGGGACTGAGGGATTTTCATCAAAATATATACCTGGGAGAAGGCAGAGGTAAAATGCTGGGAACTTAAGCTGGGGAATTTAAGGAGGGATTATCTACGTGCCCAGGCAAACCTGTGTTCCCTCCTGGTTCCATCAGCCAGCTGGGGGGAAGCTGTGCCTGCAAAGAGCAGACAAGTTTGCACCTCTACAGCCAGGGTCACACACAGCTTTTCAATGCAGAGCTCAGCTCCTGCTTTCACACTCTTCCCACTGTCTCATCTTTTTAGCCACAACAGTAGCTGAGCTATTTTCAAGGAAACCACATCGTGGTTTAAGTGACGCTGCGATCGATTTACAGCCCAGAGAACAGAGGCTCTGGTGTGGGACTGCAGCAGTCACAACAATGGAAACCAAGGCTGGGCACCTACAGGTAACGAGATGGACATTCACAGGGGTAGTTAAACCATGAAAAAATGCCAGCAAAAAGAGGAACAGGTCATGAATGGGGCATAGACATACAGGAAGATGAGCTGAAGGAAACTCAGACTGTTCCATTCTGGATCCCAGCAAGATCTGAGAGATGCTCCAGAAGCACAGGAGCACATACGGCCCCATTTTGGCATTTCCACACCACCAGAGCTGCATCTCATGTGGATTCTACCTTTAATCTGGACTGTGACCTTCCCTTCTCCCCAGCCTACCCCATTACACATTTCCTCTATTCATCACTAATTTCCATCCTCTCCAGGTGACTGAGAAAGGCGCATTCCCTATCCTTTGCCATTATTCCTCCTCCAGAACATGGATCCCAGCTCAGAACAGCCTCAGAGATCCATGATCAACTTGCAAAGCTTTGCTTGCCCTGGGCATTTGCTCGAGGTCCCTCAAGCCTGTCAGTCCCAGGGCTGTGGAACAGGGTGGCACAGACGCCACACAGGTGCCAAACCAAACTCCACCCTGTGACGGTTACACGGACATATTGTGTTGGGTTTGCATGGCCAGGTGTTGTAAGGGGTGGAGCTCAGGGGTGGCTTCTCTGAGAAGCTGCCAGAAGCTTCCCCTGTGTCCAGCAGAGCCACTTCCAGATGGCTCCACAACAGACCCACCACTAGCCAAGACCAGGTCCCTTGGAGATGGCAGTGACGCCTCGGGGAGAACATATTTAGAGGGGAAAAAAAGTTACTGCGCAGATGGAATTGTGTCCAGAGGAGAGCAGAGGGAGAATATGTGAGAGGAACAGCTCTGCAGAACTGCAGGACAGGGCAGAAGGAGGGGCAGCAGATGCTCCTGATACCAGAACTGACATTCCCCTGAGGTTCTGGAGGCAGCTGTGCCCCCGCAGCCCATGGAGGGCCACGAGGGCGCAGAGATCCACCTGCAGCCTGGGCAGAGCCCACGCTGGAGCAGAGGGTGCCCAAAGGAGGCTGTGACCACATGGGAAGCCCATGGTGGAGCAGGGGGTGCCCAAAGGAGGCTGTGACCCCATGAGAAGCCCATGTTAGAGCAGGGGGTGCCCAAAGGAGGCTGTGACCCCATGAGAAGCCCATGGTGGAGCAGGGGGTGCCCAAAGGAGGCTGTGACTCCGTGGGAAGCCCACACTGGAGGAGGGTCCTGGCAGGGACCTGCTAACCTGAGGGGAGAGGAGCCCACACTGGAGCAGGTTTTCCTGGTAGGACTTGTGGCCCTGTGGGGGACCACGGTGGAGCTGTGCCTGAAGGACTGACCCCACGGAAAAGTGACCTGCATTACAGCAGTTTGTAGAGAACTGTTGCCCATGGGATGGACTCACATTGGAGAAGTTCCTGGAGAGGGACCCCACTCTGGAGCAGGGAAGGGACTCTGACACCTCTCTGAGCAGCAGCAGGAACAACCTGTGAAGAACTGAATGTGACCCCCCCATTCCCTTTCCCCTGTTCTGCTGGAGGGCGAGGAGGGAGAGCTCAGGAAGGAGGGAGGAGTATGGAGAAGGTGTTTTTAAGATCGATTCTACTTCTCATGATTTGATTTTGTTCGTAATAAAATCAATTAATAGCCCCAAGCTGAGTCTGTTTTGCCCATGATGGTGTTTGGTGAGTGATCTCTCCCGGTACTTCTCTCAGCTCATGAACCTTCATTCCACTTTGTCTCCCTGTCCAGTTGTGGAGGGCAGGGATAGAGTGGCTTTGGTGGGTGTCTGGCATCCAGCCAGGGGCAATCCACTACAACCAAGATTTGTAGCAATGGAATGCTGGAAGCAATACCTTGAAATCTGGACTTGCAGGGACCACTTTTTAGAAAGTCTTAAAGAGGACACAAAACCCACTGGAAGCTGGGAAGGGTGACTGAATGTGACTGAATGGGCATGAAAATTCCTGAAAATCGTTTCTATTTTCCAATGTCTTCCCATTTTCAAAAACATTAAGCATTTCCACAGAGCTGAAAAGGTTAAGAATGAAGCTTTCCTTTGGCAAACCTTTGATTTTACTGAAAATGAAGAAATATGAAAGGAGGGAAGGAGCAACCACAGATTTTAATAAGAGGTGGTAAAAAGTGCAGTCCTTTAGTAAAACAGAAGAAATACATGCATGAGCCTACTAAATGCTGAGTTCTGTTCTAGATTACAGGCCCTGTCAAGCTGGACTTTCTGTGCCTCAGTTTGTCACACATTGAGATAGATGACCATTAATTAAATTTGCAAAATGTGTTGAAATCTTTTGAGGAAATGCATCAGATGATGAATACAAATTTTAAACCAGGACCTCTGCTCTGCAAAGATTCAAAGACAACGAAGTGTGGACACCTCCAGCAGAGTAGCAGGAACATGGGGAGTTCCAGCTCTAACAGCCATTGAACCCAACCAGGAACACACTTCTCCTTTTAAAGAGAAGTCAAGGCCTATATATGATCAGTCACTTCTTGTTGGAGCCATCAGGTGAGAACCCAAAGCAAGTCTTAGAAAGTTGTTTGCACAAGTCCACAGGTTCACTAGAAAAGACAATGTCAAACTTGGGCTATTGAAATGATTTTCCAACTGGATGGTCATCATCATCATCATCATCATCATCGTCATCATGGCTGGGCTTTGCGAACGAAGATTTGGGAAGGGCTCTGACCATGTTTACTGTGAGTGTGCTGACGGCTAAAGAGGCCGATGTGGGATAGACAAGTCCGGTTGCATCCTTGGAGCCTGCGCAGGGGATTTTTCAGGCGAGGCGCAGCGTGCGTGGAACTGGCCCCACCCTTCAGTCCTAAGGTTCATCTGCCAGGGCGTGGGGAGCTTGGACGGTGGCAGCGAAGTCCTCAGGGTGTAGGGTTAGTTGGAGTGTCCTTCTCTTAGATGGATGGCCTTACAGAGCTAAGCGAGCTCCATCTGCCCGGGTTTGGATTTAGAGTTGTCCTTCTCCTGGGATGGTTGCCGGGAGGCTGGGGAGCCCATCCTGCCCATGGACACACTTTGTCTGACCCTTCAGCTGAGACCTGACTAGCATGGGAGACCCCACCGGAGGCACAACCACTGCCAGCACAGCTCACAGCCTCATATGGGCACGCAAGCTTCTTCCCCACGACAAGGGGGTGTCCGTGGAGAAGAACTGGATGGTAAAGCAGAGGAAACAACAACAAAAAGATGAAGAAACTGATATGGTGACCAACCCCCAGCCTACTTCACTCTTGGTTTTGAAATCCAAATCCAATTTGCAAACTAAGTGTCAAATACCATTATCAAAAGATGTAATTCTTACAGCTGCTGGACTACGGGCTTGACAAAAGAGCAATACTGTACTGGCAATATTTCCCATTACATTTTTCAAAGGAGAAATTGAAACCACATTTCTAGACCGCAGGGTTGGATTAGCAGAAGGGTGTACACAGCACCATGGACTGCTCTGCCTCCCCTCCTCTTCCTCCCGAGCCTGCCTTCCCATGCAAGCCTTCAAACACCCCCGAGCTGTTGCAGCACAACCAGAGTGCTGGTGTCTGCACAGCAGCTTGAGAGAAAACACCCTTGCCAAGAAAGGGTTAAAGAGGACAATAAAACACAGCAGGTGCAAGCACACGAGAAAGAAATAAAGCAAAAGTCTCTCCTTATGGGAGCAATAGAAATGATTGAGAGCGTGGACTCTGTAATCTGCAGAAACTGGGGCGACACTGTTGAGTCAAATTAAAAGCACAGAGTGGAAAAATCCGAGCCCAACAATATATCTGTGTCATGTGTCTGTGTGTAATTTACTGCCACAGTTGGAGTCTGCCTTCGAATGATTCAGGGAGAGAACTAACTTGTGGGACCTGTTTCCTTACGATGTATGGATGTACATGTGTGCCTGTCTGGAACTACACTGAGGAGTGATGAACAGGACAGTAAATTTTTTGTACTCCCCAATCCCGCCGCTCCTGGTTAAGAGCTGTCTCCACCCTGTCACTCCAAGCATTGCATTTGCTTACCAAGAGGCAGTAAAAAAAACATGCAAGTCAAAGCCTTGCAAGATGAATTTTGTTCAGGGTAGGAGGGGACTGAGAAGCAAGGAAGTCCCTAAAGGGATGTGCCCTTCCAGGGAGCAGGTGAGCTCCTGCATTCCTGCCCTCAGCTGCCAGCAGACAGCAATGCTGCCAGACCAGAGCCCAGCATTCCCCTCCTGAACCTTTTTCCCAACCTCCTCAAGAAGCCTCAGGTGTTGCCACACAAATGAATTTGACAAAACCAGGTTCTGAAAACACACACATTGTAATGCTGGAGCTCAGGGAGATGCAGTGCCCGGGATGCAGGAGCAGGAGCACAGGATCACGGGATATACTGAGTTGGGAGGGACCCACCAGGATCATCCAGCCCAACCCTCAGCCCTGCACAGGACCAGCCCCAAGAGTCCCCCCTGTGCCCCAGAGGATCATCCAAAGGCTCCCTGAGCTCTGGCAGCCTTGGGGCTGTGCCCACTGCCCTGGGCAGCCTGGGCAGTGCCCACCACCCTCTGGGGGAAGAGCCTTGTCCTGAGATCCAACCTGAGCCTGCCCTGACACAACTCCAGCCATTGCCTGGGGGCTGTCCCTGCTCCCCCCAGAGCAGAGATCAGTGCCTGCCCTGTCAGCACCAGCCTGCTGCAGTTGAAGGCAGGGTAAGTGGGACTTCTCTCCTGGCTGTGGAAACGTACAACGACTTGATAAAAGAAAATTTCCCCTCCACAAGATGCTCAAAGGCTGGGAGTGGCCTCAGTGCCAGCTGCTCTGCACAGTCCTGCCTTTGACACGAGTCTCAGCCAAAGCTCCCAAAGCAAATGATCCAAGAAGACAGGTCCATATTAGTCCCAGCATGCTTTTTAGAGGAGTCCTTCTCATCTGCAGTGATTTTTGCTGCCACCCATCAGGCTTCACTTTGCTGTCAGTGTTGGATTTCAGCTCCGAGGTTTGCACTGCAGCTGCTGGCTGGGTTCAGCTCCATGTGAAACACAAAACTGGGTCATTTTTGTACATTACCGGCGATGCTCTGGCTTGACTCCTTGATGTTCATTAATGCCAGGCAAGTTCCAAGTGCCCCAGAGCTGTATTTTTTTTGCCTAATGGATCGATGCAAAGCAAGAACCACAGTTGGTCTCTTTTCTGGGTAACACACACCAAACTCAGATCACAAAACTAGGCTAAGGGGCTTGATTAGCTTTGCTTCACTGGTATCAAATGTAAATGGCACCAAAGCCATGGGTTCACCCGTGTGTGAAGGGAGAGGCTAAGCCACATTTGGTCACAACTCCTTTTGAAATAAGCTGTTTTCAGATAAAATTGCCCTGCAGGGTGCACATCTCCACTGCCCTGGGGGCTCCCTGTGCCACAGGTACCATCACCTCTCCTACTGTGGGAAGGAGGGCACCATGCCCAAAGCAGAGAGTTTCAAATTCCTCCAGTTCCAAGCCTTTCTAACACCCCCCTTCATCTGTTCACTTATCATCACTTTGGAGAGAGAACAGCAGGCATGCCTTCCCCCTCCACTAGTAATTATTGGATTTAGTTACCTGCCAGTAGCAATCCACGCACTGGTGAGACGGGAAGTAAATATTCCCTGGCTCCTTTCCAGCACCTAAGTATCATTTCATACTCTAGTAATCACACAGAAGCTAATTAGGTATCTAAATAGGCAGCGATTATTTATTCTGTAATTTAATGGCCTGACAGTTGTCACAGGACATTTGTTTGATGCTACTTGCTTTAATTTATGGTCTTTTGACAGCAAACTGCTCTGCTGCTGCTGTCAGGGTTGGCGCAGCAGAACAAAGTGGGCATTTGAGGGGCTTTTGCTCCCACAAGCCCACCCAGGTCACAGGCTGGGTCTCCACACTCTCGGAGTGCCCCCAGCACCCCAACATGGGACATGGGACATGGGACAACTATGCCAAGGAAGAGAAGCTGGAATAAAATCTCCTGAAGGACTCTGACAAGACCCAGACCTAGGGCCCTCGCCTGTATCTATCTAATAAAACTATCCAGAGGGAAGATTCAAATGCAGTTTTTTCTGTATATTTCATAGCAGCAAGAAATCACATTGGAACCAAAGCAGTGTTTGATTTCATTCCCTGGCAACAATATTAAAAGAAAATCAAACTGAACAAAGCAAGACTTCACTGACAAGCTTACAAAAATCACAAATGTCTTCTAGAGGCGTCATTTTGTTTCGTAAAATGGAATTTCAAAATACGTATGCACAGAAACCTGGGACAGAAGAATTCAGCTGGCTGGCCTGCATTCGGAAACAGTCATTCAGGAAGGGAAAAATACTGTAAAGAATTATTATTAAAAGTATTTACAAGAATTTGGAAAATCTGAACATACCAAAACCCATTTCTCCAGACAGGAGCCTCATCTTCTCAAAGACCAGAGTCACTTCTCTCCCCTCTGCCTCCCCACAGCCCTGTCACCACCCCTGAGTGGCCGAGGGAATGGTGGGATCTCAGAGAGACATCTCCGTGTGCCAGAGCTACGTGTTATCATAAACAAAACCACAGCAGAGTAAAGCTTTATTAAATATACATCTGATTTGTGTGTCTTATATGGTACATAATGTTATATAAGATGCTCGGACTAAATTCCACATCCCCACATCGATAAATCCACCCTGGGGATGATGATGAGCACATGGAATCAGACGTGCTTTATCACCTACAAGAAGAGCTTGAGCATTTGAACAGGAGTCAGCAGTGCCCTGGAACCAGGAGGGACATCCCTGTCCTGGGGGGCATCACCAAGGGAGGGGATTGTCCCGCTCTGCTCTGCACTGGGGCGGCCTCACCTGGGACATTGGGGCACTCTGGGGGGACACAATGGAAGGGAGAGATTGAGCCATTGCAGAGTGTCCAAAGGAGGGACACGGGGATGGGGAAGGGCCTGGAGGGGCAGCGTGTGAGGACACTGAGGGCACTTGGGGTGTTCAGCTGGAGAAGAGGAGACTGAGGGGACACCTCAGTGCAGGTCCAAGTCCCTGGGGAGGGGCAGAGGAGGGGCAGGCACTGATCTCTGCTCTGGGGGGAGCAGGGACAGCCCCCAGGCAATGGCTGGAGTTGTGTCAGGGCAGGCTCAGGTTGGATCTCAGGACAAGGCTCTTCCCCCAGAGGGTGGTGGGCACTGCCCAGGCTGCCCAGGGCAGTGGGCACAGCCCCAAGGCTGCCAGAGCTCAGGGAGCCTTTGGATGATCCTCTGGGCCACAGGGGGGGACTCCTGGGGCTGGTCCTGTGCAGGGCCAGGGGTTGGACTGGATGATCCTTGTGGGTCCCTTCCAGCTCAGCAGATTCTGTGATTCTGTGACTCTGATCCAGACACTCAGGGACTCTGAAGCTTCAGAAACCTGTTTGAGGACACCACTGCAGCCCATGGTGATCAACTAGGATGGAACTAATGACCACAGTGTGTCACTTGTGCCATGAAAGGAAAACAGTGGGCAGCGGCCGTGACCCCAACCCTAATGGAGAGGCATGGACGGTCCTGCCAGGTGGAGCCTGGGCAGACCCAGGGGCTGTATCACCCCAAGGACTGGCACTGGGATGAACAGTGTTTGCTTGGACAGGAGCTCTTTGTTGGGCAGTCCATCGAGGGGGTTCAGTTTTAAGCCTAAATAGGCGCCTGGTTACCCTCTCACTTGGCGATACCTGAATGTTTTGTGCAAACAAGGAGGGGCCAGAGGGAGAAAAAAACTCTGTGGCAAAGGGGTCCTGGTTGCACGCTGTCAAAAGGAAGAATATTCTAAGGAAAAACCAAACCATTGCCCCTGACTTTTGTTAGCACTGATGGAAAGTGGCAACGTATAAAAATGAGCTTTATGGCTTGCCAGAACGTCGCTGGGAGTGGAACAGATGGCCAATTCATCTCCACCGAACTTGGCACTTCTAACAAAAGAAACAATATGTGTTTTGCTACCCTAATTTCTCCCCCAGGTATCCTGGCAGGTGATTGGGATGTCTGATGACAAGAATGACTTGACTTGTGCTCCCCAGGAGCACAAGTTGCTTGTTCCTGTGTCTTTGCCATTGTTTTGCCCAATCACCCACTCTTCTGCAGCTCTCGGTGAGGTTTCTGCAGATCCAGAAGACAGTGGCAAACCAGGATGGCACCCACCCAATGTGCTCACGAACACAAAAGCCACCACTCCCCGGGACAAGAGTCTTCACGTGGAGATTCATTTCAGCAGCCTCACCACTGCCCTGCAAACCTCTCTTTTCCAGTGGTGCAGTTGCACATCCCGGGGATGCTTTGCTGAATGCAACTGGCTGTACAAATTCCAAGATCAGACCGAGGGATCCAAAAACAAGTTGGCTACTCCAGTATGTTTGCACATTTTATATCGTTTCCTGGGCAAAACCTTGATTTCAAGTTTTATATTTTTCTACACAGGGGATCAGCTGCTCCACTTTCCCACAGAGAGAGTTCGGGGGCTGCACCAGGATGGCTTTCACGTGGGAATGAGGGCAAGGGAAGGGGGAAGATCCTTCTCTCACTGATTCGACGTGCATAGGGGTTAGGAATGTGCAGCTGAAGGAGAGAGAGCTGGTTGAATCAAACCCAAAATTGGGTGTGGATAAAATGCATCTTACCCCATCTCTCACACCACAGCTGAACCTCAGTCCCTCCTCACACACACCAAGATCCTTACAATTTGCAAAGTCTTGTGAAAATAGGACAAGGGGGCACGGGCTTTGGATCTGTCAGGGGAAATTTAAGTTGGATATTAGAAAGAAATTCTTTCCAGAGAGAGTAATCAGGCATTGGAATGGCCTGCCCAGAGAGGTGGGGGATTCACCGTCCCTGGAGGTTTTTAAACTGAGATTGGACGTGGCACTGAGTGCCATGATCTGGTAAACTGACTGGAGTTGGACCAAGGGTTGGACTTGATGATCTCGGAGGTCTTTTCCAACCCAATCAATTCTATGAGATTCTATGAAAGCAAAAGGGAGCTGTGGATATGCAGTGCCTCAAATATTCTCAAGCACGAGCAGTGTGTATCCATTAGCCACCAGTAGGACTCTCAGGCTTGAAAACTGCACTTTTAATATCCTCCTGCCCTTGCTTTTCTTTGTAACAACAGTAGACAGAGATAGAACCAAGTCTAAAAGGCATTAGAGGTTGCCTGCCCCATCAGGAACAAAGGATGGGTATTCATATGACCTCTGCAACATTAAATATTTTGAAAAACCCAGCCCCAATTAAAATTTGTCTGGCCACACAAACAATACTCTATCACATGTGAATGATGAAGAAGCCAGATCATCAAGTTGAAGTTAAAATTATTGAGGGTGATTAAAAATCATTCACTAGAAAACTTCTAGAGAAACATTTTTAAATAGTAGATCAAATTTAAGTGACACTTCAAAGAAATTGATTATTGTTTCTATTAGTGAAGCATTAAGAGAACCTTTAATGGGTTAACTAAACATTTTATCCTTAAGTTATTATATTAGGAAATACTTACATTCCCCACAGAGCAAAAAGTTGTTTTGTCTTATTAGTAAATATTTACTAAAAAACACTGATTAAATGAGTGTTCCCATCCTGCTGACTCAACCACATCCGTGTTTGTTCCCTTAAGGGAGCATTACACACACTGAACATACGTCCAGAGGAATCAATCATTACACATATGTTTAGGATATTATCTTTTCCAACAGAGAAGTCCAGGCTTTCAGTGAGAAACCAAAAGTCAAGACAAGTTGTTAGACTAGATTATCCCTCAGAAGCACAGCAGAACAGGGCACATCCCAGCCTTACAAAAAACCATTGCCATATTCACATTCCCATTTTAAGGAACCTCCACAAAGTAATAATCTCATCATTTTTTCTTCTGATCTCATTATTTTATTTTGCAGCTATCTGTAGGTGGAAATGGAATAGTCTTGCAATTAAAAATACAAACATGAATCTCTGTGATTTTAGGCAAATAGTCTCCAGCCTGGTTTTAAAGATCCGTAATGAAAATGCAGGGCAGGGATACTTTAGAACATGCCTCAGTGTTTCCCTGCCACCAGTTTCAAGGGAATTTCAGCCTATAACCTGTCTCACTGGAGTCTTGCAGCAGTGAGTGGAACAAGGCCTAAATATCTTTAAAATGCTTGAGTTGGACAGATTTTCAACACAGCTCAGCTCAAATTTCCCCTGCTTCAGCAGGATCCGCGCGCATGAAGTCAGCGCGCCGGGCCGGGGCTCGCACGGCTCTCGCAGGGCTGCCCAGCATTTTTGGGAATCTCGCCCCTTTCTCGTGTTCTCAAGTGAAAGATGAGCTGCTTGAAAAAAAATAAAAAATAAAAAAAAATAAAAAAAAAAGTCTAGCTTTTCTTTCTGTAAAATAAGGCTCACAACGCGCTGCTGATTCACACAGGCTTGGGAAAGCAAGAAGTGCCCACAGCTCAGACCTTTAAATGGCACTGGAGAGGAGAAAATGAGGTCGCTCTGTCACTGCACTGCCCAGCCCATCAACGCCCCTGATTTCATTAAGGCACAGCCTTTTCTACCATTTTCACTGGGTTTTTTTTTTTTCAGACTTCTAAGACGAGGCAATTTCATTCAAAACATTCAATCTACTGAAGGAGAAAAGCTGCTACAGACCTTCAAGTGACAGCCTGGGAGGTCACATTTAGCAACTTTACAGCAAACTATTTCAGATTATAGTGAAAATAGTGGGATCAAAGAGTCCTCAGATCTACTCCTGCTTTCCAATAGTGTGGGCAACGACAGTTGGACATATACAGACTCAACTCTTCAAGCCTCAAATTTCTCTGTATGATCCTAATCCTGTTAGTTCCCAGCAGGTTTTTGAGAAAGAAAAATTAAGTACTGAAAATAGTTATTAACTAAGAGTTATATTCTTGGTTCTGAAAAAATTTTATGGCCCTTATTTTTGCAGCTTGTCATGTGGGACAGACCAAAACCAAATTTAAGAAGGGAGCACAGGTGGATTTTGACAAAAATGGATGGTGTGAAGGGTAAGCCCAACAGTGCAGGCACCAGATGTGTGGAGAAAGAAGAAATGCCACAGCTAGAACGTGCAAAAAAAATAATGCAGCAAAGCTTGGGTGGTTCTGCAGGGCTGCAAGTCTGTGCAAAGGCTGGAACTGTGTTTAGGGTGTGGTACTCTGGCTGCAGGAAATCACTGCAGGCAGTTCCTGCCTGTCCCTGTCACTGGGAGAGAGGGGAGACCTGGCCAGCTCCTGGTCAGCCTGAAGAGCTGGGGTGGGTTGCCCTTGGCTGGACCCCAAGTGCCCAACAAGCCCTTCCCAGCTGGGCAGGACATGGGCAGAGAGATGGACAATGACTCACAGGCTGAGATAAGGCAGCTCTCTGAAGGAAAAGTGAAGGTTTGTGCATGAACAAGCAAAGAGAACAAAGGTTTATTCTCTATTCCCCATTAACAAGGGATGTCCAACCACATCCCAGGAAGCAGGAGAAGCACATGGAGTGGCCGCTCTGGAAGGCAAACATTGTGAACAATGAAGGCCCTCCCCTTCCTCCTCCTTTCCTTATCTTTTATATCTGAGCTGATGTCACACGATCTGCAGTGTCCCCTTGGCTAGTTTGGGTCAACTGACCTGGTTGTGTTCCCTGCCAGGATCTTGCCCACCCTTGCTGGTGGCAGAATGTTGGGAGGCAGTGCTGATGCCGTGCCAGCCCTGCTCAGCTGCAGCCAAAGCACTGGTGTGTTACCAGCGCCTGCCCAGCTCCCAGTGCAAAGCACAGCACCACGAAGGGGAAATGAGCTCCAGCTCAGCCAGACCCAACACAATCTCCATCCCTTCTTCACCACCATTTGCCTCATTGTCAGATCCCACATAATTTACAGATCTTCTGGCTATGCCATTGTATTTATTGCTCATTACTGAAATCTCTTCTTATCAACATATACAACTTAAACTACATCCTTAAACCATCTTTAGACCCAACATAGGGGTTTATACATTTTGTTTCACCACTATCCCCCATCCTTTCACAGATAGATACTATTTTCCAATTTCCACGGGCTTCCTCCACCCCTCCAGATCAATCCCATCAGAGTGGGTGCTCAGGAGAGGAAAAGCAGCACAGTCCATCACTGGGCACTGACACCAGCCTGTCCTGGCTCATTGTCACTCTCCCCTTGCTCCTCCCAAAATCCTTTCTTCATTGGTTCTTGTCGTTCCTGCTGCTTTACTTCCTACAACACACAACTCACACCACAGGTTAGTTTCCCCTGAAGGTTAAATCTCCTTGAGGCACACACCAGGTCTCCCCAGCCTTCCTCATCACCCACCAAGTGCACCCTGGCTCCTAAGCAAAGACAATCCCATGGATGGGTTTGCCTTTTCCCATGGGAGCTGCTTCAGACCTGGACCTCTGCGCCTGGTGCCTGAGCAGACCCCAGGCAATGCTCAGGCAGATGGAACGAAGCTGGACATGCAACTTGTCCATCACGGAGAGCACTAGGCTGGGCCAGAACAGTGTCTCCTTCATTCAACACTGCGTCTCATGGAGCTGCCAGTCCAAGTCCCAAAAGCCGTAAAATCAGTACAATGTGCTTTGTTAGAATGATTGTTCTGTCACGGCCCAGGTGTTGTTGTTGTTGTAGGTGCTACATGGGATAATAAATACAATGAAATCATACTGTGTCAATAGGCAGTCCATGCTGGCAGCCCTCCTGCTCAGGCTGTACCCAGCCTCATCAGATGGAGAACACATTATTTCACTGGGGAAAATACAGCCCATCTGCCTGTGTGCTCTTTCCTCTTGATGAGACCTAGACAGGGATGTCAGCTCTCACCTCAGCTCTACACTCCTGATCCAGATCCAAAATTTCACTTCAGGTTGGATTCCTCCCTCTTCTCATGTTAGAACAAGTAAGGATGGTGATGACGGAGCGAGGCTGTTCCAGACTCCCTGTGAGTACAAGGAGAGTCAGTCCCCAACACTGGGAGTCACAGAACTGCTCTGGGAGACATCACAAGAGCTGCAGGAGCCATCTAGCCCTTTGCCTGCAGGTCAGTGGAGGGTTACTCACCCACAACATGGAATTTGACAGCTCTGGGCACTTTAGAGTTGGGAGGTTAAAAAACGGCAGTTGTGTGCTCTTGGTTCAGCTGTCACCAGTCAGTTCCTGTTGGACAAGGGGCTGGGTCTGTCCCCTCCCCTTGCAGGGGGTGGCTTTGCTCCCCATCTGTAGCCATCCCTGCTGCCCACCCCAGCTGTATCCTGGCAAAGAAAGGATGCAAAGCCCAAGTGTTTGTGTCCTCACCGACAGTGTGGCTGAGCCTGGTGTGAGCCCCTGGCTAAGCAGAGAGTTCTATATACCAGTCAGTCTATCAAATTCCATTTTTTCTTACGGCAGTTTTGGGGTGATTTTCTCACCATTTTGAAGTTCACAAACCATCAGGTCAGCATTTTTTGTCACTATAAATATATGAATTCTATTCGCGGTGAAATAAGCAATTTTTAGATGTGGGTGGTTTTTGGTTTTGGTGGGGGTTTTTTTTGTTTGTTTTGTTTTTTGGGGGCTTTTTTTGGGTTTTTTGTGCGTTTTTCCCAATCGAATGAGAAAACATACAAGCAAAAATTCCACCAAAACTGGGAAGTTCCTTTTTGAAAAATGATGTTTAAAATAGAAGCATTTTCAAATGAAATTTATTAATGACAGGGTTTTTTAGGGTGCCTGAGTAATGCTCAATGGTCTCTCAACCACGTATTCCCAGGGGATCTTGCCACTCCCCAGAAATGCAGCTGTGGCTGCAGACCCTGTCTGGCTGCTTGGGAACAAGACAATGGTCCACAGCACTCCAGGGAGCAGCAGAGCATCTCTCCAGGTCCCACTGCCTGCCAGGACAAGGAGATGAGCACCAGCACCATGAGATGCAGACAGGCTGCCCTGGTGAGCCAGGCTGGGCTCACTGCTGGGCAAACCTGCTCAGTGCTGGCCTCAGGCATGAGTACAGGAACCCTGGGAACATGATGGGAGGGACAGGTACAACCCTCTGTAAAATATGTCCCAGCTGCAGAGTGACATCGTGGCCATGGACCAACCTGGGAGCGACCCGCAGCGCTGATCCAGGCTCTCCTTTGGACTGACCAGTGAAAGGAAATGAGTTCTGCACTGAGTTCAGTTCTGGGCCCCTCAGCTCAGGATGGACATTGAGGGGCTGGAGCGGGGCCAGAGAAGAGCAACAAGGCTGGGGNAGGGAACAAAGATGGTCCAGGGCCTGGAGGGGCAGCGTGTGAGGACACTGAGGGCACTTGGGGTGTTCAGCTGGAGAAGAGGAGACTGAGGGGACACCTCAGGGCAGGTCCAAGTCCCTGGGGAGGGGCAGAGGAGGGGCAGGCACTGATCTCTGCTCTGGGGGGAGCAGGGACAGCCCCCAGGCAATGGCTGGAGTTGTGTCAGGGCAGGCTCAGGTTGGATCTCAGGACAAGGCTCTTCCCCCAGAGGGTGGTGGGCACTGCCCAGGCTGCCCAGGGCAGTGGGCACAGCCCCAAGGCTGCCAGAGCTCAGGGAGCCTTTGGATGATCCTCTGGGGCACAGGGGGGGACTCTTGGGGCTGGTCCTGGTCAGGGCCAGGAGTTGGACTGGATGATCCTGGTGGGTCCCTCCCAGCTCAGCATATTCTGTGGTTCTGTGCCTCTGTATAAGCTGGGGTGTACAGACCTGTCCCAGCTCCAAGGCTGAGCTAAAGGCCTTTTCCAAACGTGCCCCTCTGGCTCAGCACACGCAGCCTCACGCTGCATTCCAGTCAATCAGCAGAAAATCCCATATTCCTTCCTAGATGTTATCCCTCACGTGCTGGATTAGTCCCAAGCTCCGTGCACTCCAGTAGGCACTGACAGACGGCAGGAGATGATGTAGAGGTGCAATCATATCAGACTAGTGAGAGTACAAATCTGTACAGCATAATGAGTCTTCTATTGCATATATCAGAGCCTTGAAACTTTTTCGAGTTAAATATATAGTCTGAAAACTTTCAGCATATATCATATCATCAAAACAACAGGCTTCCATTGTTCACGTGGCATAAATCTATCACAGTCTCCTAACTGCATCTGATTTCCACCAGCTACAGGCTTATATATTGTCGCACGAGTAGCGAGGGTTTTGTACATGGAAATCGACTTACACTGTAAGAACAAATTTTGCATTGTTCTGTAGCTGAAAGTCACACGTTTCCATGATGACCAATGAACTCTTACACAGATTGCTGGCGGGGGTAAATAATGCTGAATAATCAGATGTGTCCTGCCTGGGGCTCTGCTCGGGGCTGTTGTGCCACCACGGCCCCAGCAGAGAAGCCACATCTGCTCCTTCAGCACAGCCCAAGAGTGGCAGCAGAGCAGCACGATGGCCCAAACACACAGAACCACAGAACCACAGAACATGCTGAGCTGGAAGGGAACCACAAGAATCATCCAGTCCAGTGCTCAGCCCTGCACAGGACCAGCCCCAGGAGTCCCCCCCTGTGCCCCAGAGGATCATCCAAAGGCTCCCTGAGCTCTGGCAGCCTTGGGGCTGTGCCCACTGCCCTGGGCAGCCTGGGCAGTGCCCACCACCCTCTGGGGGAAGAGCCTTGTCCTGAGATCCAACCTGAGCCTGCCCTGACACAACTCCAGCCATTGCCTGGGGGCTGTCCCTGCTCCCCCCAGAGCAGAGATCAGTGCCTGCCCCTCCTCTGCCCCTCCCCAGGGACTTGGACCTGCACTGAGGTGTCCCCTCAGTCTCCTCTTCTCCAGCTGAACACCCCAAGTGCCCTCAGTGTCTGTTCGGAAATTTCTTGCAGAAAATGGACATGTGAGCAACCCTAGAGCTCTGGATGAAGTCATGATGTGCGGCCTTTAAGACTGCAGTGAAAAGCTATTTTTAAGAAGCCTCTGTGGAGATCAACAAGGAGAAGAATGTAAACCTAGAGGAGCTGCAGCAGAAGATTGAAAAACATCGGCCACGGAGAGAGATCACGAGGACTTCATTTTACACCAATAGAGTTGTGTGTTATTGGCATTACCCAGTCCCAGGGTGGTTTGCAGTGTGTGTGCAGAGTGTGAGCCTTCTGGGTTATTTAAGGGGTGTTTTCACAACAATAAATGGCATTACCTTGATCATCTTGGTCAGCTCGTGGTGTCCGCAAGTATCCCTCGCATTAAGTGTCCTCACATGCTGCCCCTCCAGGCCCTTCCCCATCTTCACTGCCCATGAACCAGGATGATTTTGGGGGTGCTCCAGCCCCACTGGCCTCACCACACAGCTGTGCCACTCCACGGTACACAAGACCCCTGCTTGTCCCTCACAGAGCCTGATGCCCTCAAACTCAAAATGCATTCATTGTTGTTCTCTCTCACCTCTGGTGGTGAGAGTAGGACACTCCCTGGGGGAATCCAGGATCTTTCACAACTTCAGGCCCCGTGTCAGGATGAGCAGCAAACACAAGTGGGCACTGGGTGGCTGCCAGGTGGGAGATATTTGCCTCTCAGGAAAACGCCCACATTTCGTCTTCGCTTGCTGAAGCTCCACAGCAAGCAGGGGACAGCTGGAGATCTGGAACAAAGATGAGCTTGGTCTTAGGGCCCTCAAAGGCAGTGTCCCACTGCTGGGCAGTGGTACCAGCTAGGCAACCTCCTGCTCTACCTCGTGATCTCTTGGGGCTTAAGGTCTCTGTGTTTCCCACCAAACAGATGGTGATGCTCAGCCCTACTCTGCCAAAACAACAAGCTTGTGCATCATGACAGGCTGGCTGGAGGTGGTGGAGGGTAGAAGCATTTCTATCCTAAATCAAGACATGGTCATCCTCAGCCTTCTTCCCTGTCACACAGATTTGTTTCCATTCTCAAACCTACCCCTGGTCACTCTTCTCTGCAGTTTTCTTCCCATTCCTTCCTTTTAGGAAGGAATCCTCCCCTGTGAGAGTGGGCAGGCCCTGGCACAGGGTGCCCAAAGCAGCTGTGGCTGCCCCATCCCTGGGAGTGTCCAAGGCCAGGTTGGACGGGGCTTGGAGCAACCTGGGCTGGTGGAAGGTGTCCCTGCCCATGGCAGAGGGTGCAGGAACCAGAGGATCTTTAAGTTCCCTTCCAACCCAAACCATTCTGTGGTTCTGTGATATTGATCACACCATGACTATCCATTGCCTCCTCCAGATGAAGACACACATAATTTTCTCAGGGCTCATTGTGGCACCTCTCAAAAGCATGCGAGAGGGATTTCAGCAGATGTTAAACCTGCTGGGAACATTTTTAAAAGTCACCCCTGCATGAGAGGTGCTGCTGCAGAGGCACCTGCCAAGCTCGGGTGCTGTGGGGTGGCCTCTTGAGCCAGGTGCTGGTCCCCTCGCCTGCAGTGCCCCCAGGAGCAATGCTGGCACATCACACGCAGAGGTCACTTGAAGGGCAGGATGCTCTCATATTCCCCCTGAGGATGGAACAGATGGAGTGCTATGGAGATGCTCTCTAGGGCACTCCTGCAGCAAACAATTGACAAATTTGGCCTCAAAGGCATGTCCATGGACGAGATGATTGCAGCCGCAGAGCCTGATTCATAAAAGGGAGATAAAATACATGGTCAAAATATCACATTCCAGTTCTGTGTGGAGGGGAATTAAAGCCTTTCTGTCCTTATCCCTGACCCATGTCCTTACATCTGAGTGACCATGTGTAAGGAGATGCCCATAACGCTCCAAGTCTAATTCAAAAGGACGGTAGGAAATGACTCACTTACTCACTTGCTGCTGGAGGGCTGCATGAAATACTGGCTGTGGCCTCACATTGTACCACACAGGCGGGAGAATTCGTGTCAGCACACAAAGGCTATAGAATTACATCTTCTCATCAAACCCCAGACATACAGCCCAGATTACAGGCACTCCACCAGCAACACGCAGGCTGCAGCAGGAGTTCGGGGGAGATTGGCTTGCAGCAAACCCAGCCTGTGCTCTGCTGGCACTCTGCTGTACGTTACGAAATTGGAGTACCAGAGGTCATGAACTACAGCCTAACCAGAGCAGGAGCCAGAATATAACCAGCACCTTCCTGGCCCAGGCTGCAAACACATTCACCGAGAGGAGGAGTGCCTGTGTCGGGTGCTCAGCAGCACCACGGGGCCAGTGCCTTCCACACCTTGGCGTGCTCAGCACCAGGATTTCAGCCTGGAAGCTGAAAGTCTATAAACCCTGGGAAAGCTTTATTTAGACCCAAACAGACAGTGTGTCCCAGGTCTTACCGTGGGGACAGTCTGCTGGAGAGCTGCATTATAATGGTGCCATCTTCAGGGTTTGGGACCTTCCATGCAAGAAGGAGCTTTGCAATCCTTGGGAAGTCCAAGGGAGTAGCTGGTGCCTTAGTTACCGATGACTGGGATTCTGCTTTTTAAACCAGGAAAACCTCAAAGGCTGAAACTAAAACGGACCAGGACAAAATTTTTTACCTTTAGAAATCTTACGTGGTTAAATCACTTTGTTCTTTTTCAACTATTTCAAGCATAGAAGCCTATTAACGTACTTTATTTTGTTGTTTTGTTGGTTTGGGGGTTTTTGGTTTGTTTTTTTGGTTTTTTGGGGTTTTTGGTTTTTTTGGGTTTTTTTGCGTAGTGAAATCAGTAAATGTTTTGCACCAGTTTATAATTGCTAATGAAGTAGTTTAACTCACCTGAATAGGGTTTGCTTAATGAACAACTTTAAGATCTTGCTTTCTGGGGATTTAGATCTCTGTGAGTGCCCTCATTGAGAAACCTAAAAATTTTAATGGGAAAGGAAACAAATGCCCTGGATAGTACAAACAGGAGTTTTCACATTGGAGTCCTAAAGAAATGTACAACCAGAGAAAGCCACTGACCAAGAAGATTCTGGTCTACATGAGTGAGACAAACAGGGCAGAGAAAGCAGCACTCAAAACTGGAAGACAGAAATAAGCAGAAATCCAATCTAGTTCACTCCCTGCATCAAAACACCTCAAGTTTGGCATGCTAAAGCTGCACTGCTACATCTTTTCTGTTGTATTTGAATTTTTCAGATGTGACATTTTCTTTGCCCTGGCAGGAGTCACCACTTCTTCTCTGGGAGGGTGGGCAGGCCCTGGCACAGGTTGGGCAGAGAAGCTGTGGCTGCCCCATCCCTGGAAGTGTCCAAGGCCAGGTTGGACGGGGCTTGGAGCAACCTGGGCTGGTGGAAGGTGTCCCTGCCCATGGCAGGGGCTGGGACTGGATGAACTTTAAGTTCCCTTCCAACCCAAACCGGTCTGTGATTTTATGTTACAGCAGGAATCTGGCACCACACTAGAAATTTTGTCACGGTGATATTAAAATCTGCATTTTTAAAGTGGTTTGCAACAAATTTGGTGGGTTATGGGAAGACCACTCAATTTACAGTTCTTTGATGTGTGTAACAAGGATGGTAATACAATTTTAACACACAAAAGGACATCAATATTAAATTGACTGTATTTGAAAGTACATCCAGATCCTCAGGAGAATGTACTAAAGGTAAGGGGAGCTGAATGTTAGTGTCCAGAAACTGTCACATGATAAGGCCATTATATCAATAGCTAATGAAATACAGGTCTAATGTATCTTCTGCTGGATATGAAACAGGCAGGATGTCAGTGTGTTTTATTGGCTTAATGATAATTTGAAAATCAATACAGAAGACAAGATAGCCAGACCAAGAAATGCCTTTTAACTAACCCAAGAGGGGTAATCTGTGAATTCAACTTCCCAGCTCAAGACACCAATATGACCAGTGCTGGGACATCTTCACAGGCTTTGTCACCCTTCCTTCCCTTCCTGACAGCCACAAACACGTTCAAAAGTTTAATAAAGCTCAGTATTTCATTATACTAAACATACAGTAGACATCTCATCGCACAAATTTTCCACTCTCCTAGGTCCTTTTCCTTCAGAAAGCACTCAGGACAGCCAGGAGAAGGCCTTTAATAGAGGTTTTGATCAATGTTTCCAGAACAGATCCTATTTGCTGTGCCCTCATTAGAATGAGAGAAGGAACTCTGTAGAGATTCAGACCTTTAATGTTAAAAGGAAATAACACTGTTAGCCATGATTTGTTAGAGAAACAAATCTCATTTGGCGCATTGATGTTCTCCTTTCCTTTCTCTCTTGCTGATGGCTGTTTCTCACGGCTGTCACCTGTTCTTCTGGGCGTCTGTTCTTCACACGTGCACTTGGGGAGCCCAGTGTCACCCAGGAGGTTCCCCACAAACATTGTTACTCATTATTTCCTTCTGCTCTGGGTTAGATATCCCTAATGCTCTCTCAGGCCTTCCCTTACATTTTCAGGTAGTTCCGAGGTATAATTGAAGGGAAGGAAAATTGCTAAATATTTCTGCTTTCACATTTTTTTCTTTCTTTTATTTTTGTTTATCTCTATTCCTAATATGCCTCGACTTCCCTGCACTCCCTCTGTCCTGGGAATAGAGACATACATATTTTCCTTCAGAACGTTGAAATCAAAGGTTGTTTTCCATCACATTTTCCCCCTGGACCACTGTGGATATCAAAGAACAGCATTTGTGTGCACACTGCAAAGCAAATACTGCAGACCTCCAGCCTTCTTCTGACCCTATAGATGATATTATTGGCTGCAAGACTTTCTGTTGTGTGTACACTCTGCAGTACCTTGATTCCCACAGAGTCTGTGTCCTCTGGGACTAAGAGTGTCTCTTAAGATATGCATTTTCTTCTCCACTGGTTACTTGGGAGCATCACACAAACCCACAAGGCAGCTCAGAGGCTGAGGTGTTTCAGGGAGACAGAAGAAATTCAAGTATCTGACCCAATAATTGCATGTCAACAAAATACTCGCTGAATCAACAAATCCCTCACCTGGACTGATGAAGTTATTGTCATTTGGATTAACTGACACCTAGAACAGCACAGGCTGACCCCAGCCTGCCAGATCCTGGTGCAGCAAACCTCTGCCAGAGCCAGTCTGCATTATGACCTAATTATGTAATTCCTAGAAGTGAAGAGATGAAAGGGGAGAACAATCTCTTCACCCTACCTAGATCCCTTCACGGACAGATGCCTCACAGATTTCACACTGGCCACAAAAGCTTCAGCTGGAAGTGCAACTTCCAGACAGAGCCATCCAACTGCAGCATCAGGGCACAAATCCACTGGAAACTGGGACCTCCTGGCTCTGGCCCTACCACAGGCCAGAACTGCATCACTCACAGGATCCTCCCTGTGCCTGGACGAGCCCCGTCCAGGCTCTCCATCATCAGCAGACACAGGCAGAACTCCATCAGGGTAAGAAATAAGATGCAAATATATTCCTTCGGAGGTTGATCCAAAGCCCAGTCAAGTCAATTATTATTAATGTAATTAGTACTGTATAAGCAGTTCAAGACATAATGCAAGTCAGGTCTCCATCAAGCCAGGCTGCAGATAAATGCAGAGCACAATTAAAGGGTTTACAAACTAACTGGGTGTGACAGACAAAAGGAAAGAGAGGAAGGAGATGTGAGTAGATAGAAAAAGAGCAGATAATCTGCCACAGAAACCCAGTCTTAATCCTGTGCTTTGTCTGGCAAACCATGCAGCCTTCAGCAGGAATTTCCAATAACTGTTCCATCAAAAATGTGCTCGTTAAACAGTATTTTGCACCTTTATTTGTAAAGCATTTTCTCTCTCCTCGCATTTTATTCATTTCACCTTGTCCGCAGCAAGCGTAAGCAACACTGTTTATTTCAACAGCAGTGCCTGTATACTGAGGGTCATTCAAGCCAAGTCAATGGCATGACCCGTAGTCGCAGGCATGAATGAAGAGCTGAACAAAGCCCACCATGAGCTTTGCTTTATTCTGTATCAGCAATTAAAAATGCCTGAGTCACACTGTGCGCTGCCCGCGCCCCTCCGAGGTAACTGCTTTGCTCGAGTGTCACGGCCAGATGCCAACCCCGAAGCCCCTCTCTGGGTGCTGGCACCTGCCCAAACTCCCTCCTTTTTTTTTTTTTTTTCCTTTTTTTTCCAGTCCAGAAGGGAGAGTTTGCATGTGAGGAGGGAGGGAGGGGTGGAGGAGGGAGTGGTGCGAGAGGGAAGGCGGCTCAGGGTGATGCTCCTGCTCCTCCTCGCTTTGCACAACACCCTCTCCCCAAGCTGCTGGTGCAGTCAGAGCACCCTCTGCTGCTCTCCTCCCTCCTGCCAACAAGCCCCTGCCACCCATCAAACCCTTCCAAACGTGTGCCATGGGATAGTCCTGCCACCCATCAAACCCCTCCAAATGTGTGCCATGGGATAGTCCTGCTACCTGTCAAACCCTTCCAAACGTGTGCCATGGGATAGTCCTGCCACCTGTCAAACCCTACCAAACATGGGATAGTCCTGCCACCCATCAAACCCTTCCAAACGTGTGCCATGGGATAGTCCTGCCACCCGTCAAACCCTTCTGAATGTGTGCCATGGGATAGTCCTGCCACCTGTCAAACCCTACCAAACATGGGATAGTCCTGCCACCCGTCAAACCCTTCTGAATGTGTGCCATGGGATAGTCCTGCCACCTGTCAAACCCTACCAAACATGGGATAGTCCTGCCACCCGTCAAACCCTTCTGAATGTGTGCCATGGGATAGTCCTGGCACCCCTCAAACCCTCCCAAACGTGTGCCATGGTGCCCTCCTGGTACCCTCCCACCCAGCGAACCAGGCACTGCGGGCACACGACCTGAGGGAGCACAGGGTGAGAACCACACACGCCTCCAGCACTGATTCTGCAAACCTGCTGGTTACTGAGCCAAGAGATTATAAAAAAACAAGGCAGGAAACTCTCCTTGGTCTGGAGCTCCAGAGCCTGGGTGTAACTGGGGGTAGAGGCTGCCCCGAAGCCCTTGGCCATGGCACGGGCTCTCTCTGGAATCTTTTGTAACTGCCATTGCTATTAGGCCATATGAATGCAATTATAATATTCCAATAGAAATCAGCGGAGTATGTGGTAAACCAAGGGAACATAGAAGGGAATGTGTGTAAGACAATCTCCCTGTCGTGCCTGTACAAGGGCACCGGGATTTCTTCCAGAATCCAGCCGTTCCCAACACCTCCTGGAGGAGGAGAGCACAGGCTGTCCGGAGCTGCACTGCTGGGCATGGGGGGCTCCCAGGTCACCCCTGACATGGCAAGCCAGCCAGCCACGCTGGGGCGGACAAGGAAAAACAGCAGAGGGAAGACCTTTTGTAGCTGGAAAAGGCAAGTCAACATGTAAAACCTAGTTAAAATATCTTTATTAGCGGCATGTTAATCACTTGCAAAATCTGGACCGGGATCAAACCAAACATAAGGCAGCAGCTGCTGTAAACAGCCGTTGTTGAAATGGAAAAATGATTAGGGCTGAGGGAAGGATGTCAGGCATAATGAGCCTGACTTGAATGCTGCTGGAGCTGAGCACTGGGCACGGCTGGGCACGGCGGGGCATGGGTGGGCACAGCTGGGCATGGCTGGGCCCGGCTGGGCATGGCTGGGCCCGGCTGGGCATGGCTGGGCCCGGCTGGGCATGGCTGGGCCCGGCTGGGCATGGCTGGGCCCGGCTGGGCATGGCTGGGCCCGGCTGGGCATGGCTGGGCCCGGCTGGGCATGGCTGGGCCCGGCTGGGCATGGCTGGGCCCGGCTGGGCATGGCTGGGCCCGGCTGGGCATGGCTGGGCCCGGCTGGGCATGGCTGGGCCCGGCTGGGCATGGCTGGGCCCGGCTGGGCATGGCTGGGCCCGGCTGGGCATGGCTGGGCCCGGCTGGGCATGGCTGGGCCCGGCTGGGCATGGCTGGGCCCGGCTGGGCATGGCTGGGCCCGGCTGGGCATGGCTGGGCCCGGCTGGGCATGGCTGGGCCCGGCTGGGCATGGCTGGGCCCGGCTGGGCATGGCTGGGCCCGGCTGGGCATGGCTGGGCCCGGCTGGGCATGGCTGGGCCCGGCTGGGCATGGCTGGGCCCGGCTGGGCATGGCTGGGCCCGGCTGGGCATGGCTGGGCCCGGCTGGGCATGGCTGGGCCCGGCTGGGCATGGCTGGGCCCGGCTGGGCATGGCTGGGCCCGGCTGGGCATGGCTGGGCCCGGCTGGGCATGGCTGGGCCCGGCTGGGCATGGCTGGGCCCGGCTGGGCATGGCTGGGCCCGGCTGGGCATGGCTGGGCCCGGCTGGGCATGGCTGGGCCCGGCTGGGCATGGCTGGGCCCGGCTGGGCATGGCTGGGCCCGGCTGGGCATGGCTGGGCCCGGCTGGGCATGGCTGGGCCCGGCTGGGCATGGCTGGGCCCGGCTGGGCATGGCTGGGCCCGGCTGGGCATGGCTGGGCCCGGCTGGGCATGGCTGGGCCCGGCTGGGCATGGCTGGGCCCGGCTGGGCATGGCTGGGCCCGGCTGGGCATGGCTGGGCCCGGCTGGGCATGGCTGGGCCCGGCTGGGCATGGCTGGGCCCGGCTGGGCATGGCTGGGCCCGGCTGGGCATGGCTGGGCATGGCTGGGCACTGCTGGGCACGTCTGGGCATCGGTGGGCACGGCTGGGCACGGCTGGGCATGGCTGGGCATAGCTGGGCACTGCTGGGCACTGCTGGGCACGGCTGGGCACTGCTGGGCACGTCTGGGCATCGGTGGGCACGGCTGGGCACGGCTGGGCATGGGTGGGCACAGCTGAGCATGGCTGGGCACGGCTGGGCACGGCTGGGCACGGCTGGGCATGGCTGGGCACCTCAGCATCACACCTCCCACCCTACAAAAGCCCTCCTGCTGCAGAGCTCCCAAGCCCTACAACCTCTCTGGCCACCCAGATAACCATCACTGGCCATGTTTACAGCACTGAGGTGTTTTGCAGGCTCTGCTTGGACGAGGGAACGATGACACTGCTGCAGGAGCCTCTTTTCTTCCATCACATACTGGACTGTAACGCTGAAATTTGTTTAAACTTCCACAGAATTAGAGAAGAGTAATTATCCGCCGAAACTCAAACTGACACCAGACCTGTATTAGCTGCACTCTGACTCTAGTGCTGTTACACCATCCTGCCCTGAACTGCAGGAAGGGACCTGGGGGCCGGCTGGCCACGAGTCAGCAGTGCCCTGGAGCCAGGAGGGACATCCCTGTCCTGGGGGGCATCACCAAGGGAGGGGATTGTCCCGCTCTGCTCTGCACTGGGGCGGCCTCACCTGGGACTTTGGGGCACTCTGGGGGACACAATGGAAGGGAGAGATTGAGCCATTGCAGAGTGTCCAAAGGAGGGACATGGGGATGGGGAAGGGCCTGGAGGGGCAGCGTGTGAGGACACTGAGGGCACTTGGGGTGTTCAGCTGGAGAAGAGGAGACTGAAGGGACACCTCAGTGCAGGTCCAAGTCCCTGGGGAGGGGCAGAGGAGGGGCAGGCACTGATCTCTGCTCTGGGGGGAGCAGGGACAGCCCCCAGGCAATGGCTGGAGTTGTGTCAGGGCAGGCTCAGGTTGGATCTCAGGACAAGGCTCTTCCCCCAGAGGGTGGTGGGCACTGCCCAGGCTGCCCAGGGCAGTGGGCACAGCCCCAAGGCTGCCAGAGCTCAGGACAATTGCATTGTTTGGACAATGCTGTCAGGACAGGGTGGGATTGTTTGGGTTTCCCATGCAGGGCCAGCAGTTGGACTTAATGGTCCTGATGGGTCCCTTTCAACTCTGTATATTCCATGATTGTACAACATTTCACCTGCTGCAGTTGTCCAAGTCTGATGATTTTTTGTGTACTAGCGAGAATAAGGTTTACAAAAGGAGTGTTATTTAAATTGACCCAAACTAAAGAAGTATATTTTAAAATACCAGTAAACACAATGTAGAAAATGTGTTACACTGACAGCAAAAGAGTAATCTCAAACCTGGAAGATATTCTGTACATCTCTTTTATTTAATGCATCTACGTTAATAAATACAGGAAAACAGCCTTCAAAACTGTGGAGGCAAAGTGCTCTGAACTCCAGAGGTTTTCCCAACTCTGCAGCACAGAAAATAGCTGACAAACCTTAAGCAAGTTTATAAATGTTCTGATGTCATAAAAGCATTTAATTCAAAAAAGTAATTGAAAATGGAATAAAAGTCACACCCAGTGACTTTGTCCTCTTCCAGCTCCCTCCCCTTTCTCTACAGAGCTGGTCCTGCCGCTGCAGCTTTGGATAACCAGGTACTTCAGGTACATCATTCTGGGTGACACCTCCAGGCTGCTCAACCAGCTGCTTCCCTTGGCCTTGGCATTTCTAAAGTGATCAGAAACGTACTGACCTAATTTTAGTTGTTACTAGTGCCAGTCAAAAAGGTTTAAATGGCTTCAAACGAGCCAGGTGAGCACCATGGACTGGGACAGTTCTTGTTTCTGTGGACTTCCAACAGGCTGAACTTCAACAGTAACTGATGGTACAGTTTTCACTCCCTCATCCAAGGCACTTTCTGTGGTGTACACGAGTTATTTTGGCCAACAGGTCATGGGAGGGGATTCTGCCCCTCTGCCCCCCAGCTCAGGTGACACCCCACCTGCAGAGCTGCCTCCAGCCCTGGCGCCAGCACAGCAAGGACATGGAGCTGCTGCAGAGTCCAGAGGAGGCACCAGGATGGGCAGAGGGATGGAGCAGCTCTGCTGGGAGGGAGGGCTGGGAGAGCTGGGATTGTTCAGCCTGGAGAAGGGAAGCTTTGGGGTGACCTCATTGTGGCCTTCCAGTGCCTGAAGGAGCCAACAGGAAAGATGGAGAGAGACTATTGACAAGGGCCTGGAGGGACAGGACAAGGGGAATGGCTTCCCACTGCCAGAGAGCAGGGATATATTGGGCATACATAAGAAATTCCTCCCTGTGAGGGTGGGCAGGCCCTGGCACAGGTTGGGCAGAGCAGCTGTGGCTGCCCCATCCCTGGAAGTGTCCAAGNACCAGAACAATTCACATAAGCCAGGAAGGCACCTGATTAAACCATGATGATACTGATCAATATTAGCTCAAACTGGCACTTCAGCACCGGGAAAGGTCTAGAAACCACAACTCAAGGCCAAATAAATAAGTGTAAAGGCCCTTGTAAGCTCCTCTTGGGATTCAGAAATACATATGGAGCATGAACAGAGCTGAAATTGCTCAGGTTTCCTCAGGACCACAGTGACCATACTGACCACAGAGGAACGCAAATTACTGACCCCATCTCTGTATTGTCCAGGCTGCATCTCTGGTCCAAACATGAAATTCTTGCTGCCATTCACTGCCCTTTCACTGAGGGTGAAATTCCCTCAGAATCCAACTCTAAGTACACGTTGTAGGCTGTCCTCAGAAACAGGCATAAAAACTATTCCAAAATTAAATTGTTTGTTCCCCATGACTTGTTTCTGCTCTTCATAAGGCAGAAGAGTTTAGGGTTACAACTCTCACTGTGACACCACAGTCCCTCTCACTACACCAAGGGCCTTTCTTCCCCTCCTCATTGACAAGATGCCACAAGAAATTCCCAATTTGAAAGCAGCTCAAACCACGTTGAGTACAAACCCATCTACATGCCATCAGCCATTCATGCGTGTCATGAGGAGCATAAACCACTTCCTTAAATCACCTGCATTTCAAACACTGGAGGTCAAAACACAACCATAGACTTGAGAAGTGGCTTCATCCTCACCAGCTCTTCGTCCTGCCCGACTCGGGTGAAAAGGAAAAAAAAAAAAGCATTGTTTAGTATTTTTCATTTCCATAAGGGGGAGCTTGTGCACAGAGGATTACTCTTGGTGACTCTCCAGCCCCAGAGACTTCACACAACTCCAGCTCCTGCAGACCTACGTCTGTGTTCTTCATGGGGCGCCGAGGCCCCACGGCCCCGAGCACGCGGGGCTGTGCTCTTGTGAGAGCCAGGAGGGAGAACAACCCTGCACGGACCAGAACTATCTGACCTGGGCTCCAGTGGGAGCTCTGTTTATATAATTATATTAGTGGAAGGTTAACATTTTTATTTAGCTAATGTATAATTCATACCACCAACAATGCAAATTGCTCTCTGCGGTTTGGAGGTTGACTCTACCTGGTAAACATTAACATTTGTGGCATGAGAAATGATTGGGAGGGTTACATGGCAAGATCTGTGTCAGGGTGATGTGGTAACTCTTAGTAGTTGGGTTTGCAATTAAAGACCTCACTGTGATCAGACTTTACAAAAGCCCACCCTTGTTCAAAGGGGAAGCAATAGTTTTTACCTGTTCTGGCAGCTGTTGAATAAGTAAATGGCTGGTAAAAAATTCAAACACTTCCCATTGAGGAGGTGGCAAAAATGTCATATGCAAATTATCGGGTGTTAAACATAGTGAATCGGGTGTTAAACATAGTGAAACTGGTGTTAAACATACTGAATTTCCTGCACAACATATAAAAACTTCTGTTGAATAAGAAGTTAGGAAGGAAAATGTAACACTACAAAGGCCTCTGAGGTGTAACTTTAGAGCTCTACTTCCAGTTCTCTTAGAGAAAAAACTGGTCTTCGTGGTTAAACCTGCCCTGTTTTTGAGAAAAGGGCAGTGGCCACCACTGAACACTGTGTGCAGCATCTGCTGAAGTTCTCTCACCTTCATGAGCTCCCAAGATTTCTGGGGTAGACCCAAATTCCCACACTCAGCTTAAGGCTTCCTGTTTAAATACTTTGAGCCAGCTCTGTGGTATCCTGGAGCAGTGCTCCTTCCTTAAATGTTCACTTCGAACCTTGTTTACGCTCAATTTTGAATGTCTGCAGTGTCACTGTTGTAAACAAGACAGGTTATTCAGACAAATTTCCCCAGTTCCTGCCTGTGTGCCTGGAATCCATAAAGGTGGCTTCTGGAAACACCTCCATTCACTCCCAGGGTTGTAAAAATGCCTGGTTTAGACACCTCACGAGCATCACTTTGTCACAGATGACCCTCCTCGACAAAGATGCACTCAAAGACAGAGCAGGGAGCGAAAAACAACATCCTCAGTTCCAGCTTCATTTCTGGTAAAAACCCATTTGTGTATCTCTCTTGGAGGAGGACACAAAATGCCACTGACTGGCCTACAGGGGAGCTGGAGAGGGACTCTGGACAAGGGGCATGGAGTGACAGGAATGACTTCAAAGTGACAGAGGGCAGGGTCAGATTAGGGATCAGGAGGACATTCCTCCCTGTGAGGGTGTTCAGGGCCAGGGTGGACGGGGCTTGGAGCAACCTGGTCTCCTGGGAGGTGTCCCTGCCCATGGCAGGGGGATGGAGCAAGATGGTCCTTGAGGCCCCATCCAGCATAAATTGTTCTGTGACTCTGCACTGGGCGTCTGCAGCTCACAATGGTTTTTTCCAGAAGAACTGGCTCTGAAGTTCGGTGCAGTCAGTGCAACATAAAAACATGCTTGGATCTGTTCCCGTATCTCGTTTGTGTAACAAGATTTAAGTGCTCAGGCATTAAATGCGCACATATCCTATTTTTGCTGGGTTAAGAATGACAGATTTTTTTATTGCTATACAGTGGAGATGAGAACCCTCTCACATTGAAGTCTAAATGTGCACAAAGAATCCACACTCCTTGCCCTGGGTTATGGGCTGCCTTTGGTAGTGAGGCAACAGCACCACTTATGTAGGGACACCAAAACTGGATAAATAATGAACAGAGGCCCAAAGTGCCACCTGTAGCCATCCTGTCCATAGGAGGCAGGACAGCTTCTTCAGCTACCTGGCTGCAGGGGAAGTGGCCCGTGGGGTCTGCCATCCCTTATCCCTCCTCTCCTCAGTTCTTGCATGCTGGGGTGTGGTCCACAACAGTTCGCTCACGCTCCTCAGGTTGTGAGATTTTTTTGGTTTGTTGATCAATGGTGAATATTACTCAGCACAGATCAAGAGGTGCTTCACACCTTTCTTCCTTAACCTGAAAATGCACTGAGTGTTGAGTGAGCTCCTGCAACTGTGAGGGAAGGAATTCTATGGGATCACATGGCTGAGGGGGATGGGGAAAACTGATCCCATCAGGAGCTTGGAAAAAGATGGATTTACAGAAATCCCAAGCAAAGAGCCCATTTTACAGGAGCTCAGCATGTCAGAAAATCAGGTCACTTACTTAAGTGTATCATTACAATATGACTTCTCAGAATTATATTTATATATATGCATAATATTATATCAGATATATAATTTAGAATATAGAGAGATATAATATAGTTTAGATTATATTTTCTATTTCTATTATATTATATGTTTATTAATATATTAATATATAATTATAGATTTATTGTATCTGCTTTAAAAATTAGAATATGAATTTACTTATAAGTAAAAATACTTATTTAGGCATATATTCCTAATAACTAATTCAGATGTATAATTCACCAGGTCAGTCTTCCCATGAGATCCGGAATAAATTAAGCAAATTTGGGGTCTGACCTCCTCAAACTGCAATAATGCACTTTGCTTTCTGTCTTTCATAAACAATCTGAGGCAGGAACATTCTCTTTCTATTTGCAGTTTAAGACACAATTCAACGGGGAGCCAATTATAGATGAGGCCATTATGAAAACAATCACACAAGGGTGAATAGAAAGTCAACTCCAATGGCACGAGCGCAGATGTGAGGTGGCAGGAGCCAAAGAGCTCATCATATTAATTATTAAAATAACTATGGAAAAGGGTCAATTTCCATCTTCCGAAATCTTTCAATTGAGTCTTACTCAAGTATGTGTTCCACTCCTGCAAGACTTAGAGGCTTAACAGAGGAATCAAAGAGAATCAGTCTGGTTCCTCTTGGCTTTAAACATCTCTGGATCTTGAGGGAGTAAATGAGTTGCCAAGAGAAAGAGTCCCTTTTTTAATTCAAAGTAAAACACATCTACATCCACAGCGTGGGGAGACAGCTACGGAGGAGATACGACGTTGACTCCCAGCCTTGATTCCTCTGCTAGGAGGCGAGGGGAGATCAGTCCAAAGAAAACTCCTCAGCAGATTGAAGCAGTCGAAAAAAAAGTACATTTACTTGTTAGTGTCTAATGGTCTCAGATGTCTACAGTACAAAGGAAAGTATTTGAACAGCTTAAAAGTTTTATGGTTAGAATAACATTCAATAAAAACTACATTTTTGCAGGACTGGCTGAGGAACCACAGGCAGGCAGGAATTCCGGGAAAGCCCCCGTTCCTCCCGGGAGGGGCCGGAGGGGAGCAGGGACAGGGGTCCCTGGGCTGCCCTGGTGCACCAGAGAAACAGGGCAGGGCTCTTTGGGGGTTTTAACAATGCCTTTGATCAGGCATCAGGCTCAGAGATGTCGCTTTCTGTCAGGAAAACCCCAAATCCAAAAGCAGGGTGCTACATTTGCAATCTCCCCACAAATCTGACATGTTCCATGTGCCACTGAACCTCCCCATATCCATGAGTGTGTTTGGAAAAAAAGTCATGAACTTTTGGAGCAACAACTGACTCTTGGACAGAGAGGTTCTGGGCCCAGCTTCAAATACACCCACCCCGTGATTTATGGGTTTGTATCAAAACCAGAGCAGGAGATTTACTGTTTCCCGTGATTTAGGGAGCCGAAACCAGGTGAGATTCTGTGCTTTTTAATGAGTTTGACCTAGAATTTTAAAATCCCTTTGATTCCCAAATTCAAAGTGAAAGTCGGAGAAATGAGCCCGCATGAACCAGACCCAAGAATGCATCTCCTCAACGCCTGGGAAGTGAACGCACAGCTTTGCAAGAGCTTTTGTTGACATCTTCCCTTGCTGCAGGCCTCCAAAGCTTCTGACTGCCCAAATGCAAAATGTCCTCACCTCACCATTCACAAAGGCTCTGAAAAAAAATGAAAAGCTCTGGTTATACATTGCATGCGGATTATGAAAATGCATTGCCTGGCACAAGCATGTTAGAGGGTTTCCAGGAGTTCTGTTCTCTCTCTCTGCATCTGCTGATGCCAGGGTGAACTGGAGGGGTATTTAATGGGGTGGAATGGGCAACACAAAAAAACTAACTGAGCAAGGACATCTGGATACTCTTTTCTAGAGGGAGACAGGTTACAGGCACGAAGACAACTGTCCCCAGCAGATTTGCACAAAATAAGAGACAGTGTCCTCGTACTTGCATGTGAAAATATTCCAGGGAAATTGCTAAATCTCCAGGCAATGCCAGTTACAGCAGGTTCTGAAGTGCTGCACGTGGACACCTTCCCCCAGACCTCCAGCAAAAGGACTGGGAGCTTTATAGAGCTTTTCTTTTTCAATTCTTAATTTAAATTATAGAATCACAGAATGGGTTGTTTTCAGAGGGACCTTAAAGACCATGTTTTTTCCCATCCCCTGCCATGGAAAGGCACATCTTCCACCAGCCCAGGTTGCTCCAAGCCCTGTCCAACCTGGCCTTGGACACTTCCAGGGATGGGGCAGCCACAGCTGCTCTGCCCAACCTGTGCCAGGGCCTGCCCACCCTCACAGGGAGGAATTTCTTATGTATGCCCAATATATCCCTGCTCTCTGGCAGTGGGAAGCCATTCCCCTTGGTCCTGTCCCTCCAGGCCCTTGTCCCAACTCCCTCTCCAGCTCTCTTGGTGCCCCTTTAGGCTCTGGAAGGGGCTCCAAGGTCTCCCTGGAGCCTTCTCTTCTCCATGCTGAACAAAGCCAGGTCTCCTAGTGTGTCTCCATAGAAAATAAATACACACAGACCTGGTTTTAATCCCACCACGTAAAGAACTGCTGGTCAGTAGGACATGTAGCAGCCACGATCCCGGGAATATAATCTTCAGGTCTTTGGATATGTAAACCTGACCATAATTACAGGTAAAGTGTTTTGAACCCGACAGTCCACAAGCCTGTTTTGTGAGCACAGTCCTCCCAAGCACAGATCTTGTATCTTCCTGGCCAGAGTAAAGTCTGCAGTGTAAAGAACAAATACCTCATGTCCTGAACAGAGGTCAGCAGACAAATTTTCCTTGATGTGTTAGAAAAAGTGCCATGTCTTCCCTCTGTAAGCAAAATGATGTACAAGCTCACATACATGGAGTCCTTTGCTACCTACACAAAACGTTATTGTGATCTCTAACCCTGGTGGGGAGACCACGCTGTGAACAGCACTGGGCAAAACCAACAGAGGGATGGGCAAATGTACATGGGAAGATATGTTGTTCCTCTCAGACATTGTTCCAGCTGTGACCCTTCTGATGTGCTCAGCACGGAGTCTGTTTTACCATCCACATCCCTGCTGCACTCTCTTGCCTTTAACTCAGTTTTACCCTCTTGTACCTCCTGCTATCTTTGCTTTCATAGTTTGAGAGTGTCCTGATGAGCAGGCACCACGACAGGCAAAGAAGAAAAAACACTGTGGTGCAGGAGGAAGACACACTCTCTCAGTAACAGAGATTATCTTGAACTCTTCTCTCATTCACACAATCACAGAATCCCAGAATCACTGAGGTTGGCAAAGCCCTCCCAGCCCAGGGAGCCCACCCTGTGCCTGATGCCCACCTTGTCCCCCAGCCCAGAGCACTCAGTGCCACGGCCACTCCTGCCTTGGACACCTCCCGGCTGGGCACTCCAAACCTCCCTGGGCAGCCCCTGCCAATGTCTGACCACCCTTTCCAGGCAGAAATTCCTCCTGATGTCCCACCTAACCCTGCTCTGGCCCAGCCTGAGGCCGTTCCATCTCCTCCTGTCCCTGCTCCCTGGGAGAAGATCCCAACCCTCCCCTGGATCCCTCAGGGAGTTGCAGAGGGCCAGAAGGTCCCCCCTGAGCCTCCTTTTCTCCAGGCTGAGCCCCCCCAGCTCCCTCAGCCCCTCCTGGGGATCCAGACCCTTCCCCAGCTCCGTTCCCTGGATCTGCATCTGGCTGGATGATAATAACACAATTCCAAAGGCATCGATGTGTTTGCAGGTGACACCAAGCTGA
>VWZG01001745.1:0-33166 GCA_013396735.1 Grallaria varia
AAAAAATCTGAAACCATAACACATATATAACCAAAAATATGTAGTTCCTATTCCTCAAAATGATGATATGAGACTGTGTTTAAATCTGATTATGAGATAGAAACATGTCCAGAATCACATGTCTGGAACTGAATTACAAGAAACAGTTTAGGATTTAAAGTTGGGTTTGAGCGTTTGCAATTTCCCATCCTTTTCCCTATTTTTCCTTTTATTTTCTTCTTGCTTTTGGTTACAGTTTTTTTGACAAACCCTGTCCTTACATCCTTGTTCACCAGAGGGATGGTGATGAGTCATGGAAGAGTGTCTTTCTCCAGCCCCTCAGGAGCTCTCACCTCCATACCCTCAGCTGTGAGGTATTCCCAGACTAGCGCTCAAACAGGGAACATTCTGAAACTGTGATTTTGATACCTGAATTATTGTTTGGTTTCAAACTTTTGTCAAGGCATGTCAGCTGCCTTATGCTTTTAAAGCAAAATAAAATAGATCTCTCCAGTCCTGCAGTGATAAAGGAGGACTAAAGTCGAGTGAGGCACTGCACTGCTGGTGCAGCCACATCTCCACAGACTTCACTGGAACAAAGAGACAAAGACAGCAGGAAACTGTTGCTGCTCCTGTGCACACCATCAGGACTGCTTTGGTGGTGTGGGGAGATGCCAGGCACTTCAGGTGCGTTTGCAGACAATGAGGACCTAACATTTACATGGCACCAAAGACTGAACTCGAAATCTGCTGGTTTCAGACTGAATTACAGATCTTCAGAAATGGTGCAGCTTCCCAGAGGAGGGAGAGCAGATGCTTCCATACTTCAGAACTCTCTGCTTCCATACTTCAGAACTCTCTCTCATAACTAACTCACAAGAGGAAAACCCAGAATTGGGTCCTGGAAATGTCTGCCCAGCAGTTCAGACACAGGTGTAGCTGTCTGTCTGAAAGAGCAACTCTGTCCTTGGTCATTTCTTGTGCTTGATTACAGGGGGCTGTGCAGAAAGGATAGGAGAGACTCCAACTCTCAGAATTATTAAAAGATCTCTTGAGAAGGAGGATCATTACAGGGAAGAGCTGAGCTTTGTTTTGCAGGGTGTAGGATACCAGAACCAGGCACAGCACACAGAGAAAGATTTGAGAATGACAGATACCTGTTGCCTGCAACGGTAAATAGAAATTTCCAATGTTCTCTTCCTGTCCCATCAGAGGGAGATAGGTCCTATGGCAGTAACAGAAAGGAAGTCAGTGCCTCTACTGGTAATTTAATGTCCTCCTGGGACAAACGAAGAATATGGTTGTGCGTTGTCCCTGATAACCTGCTTCATCCCACAGGGAGGTTCTGTCTCTTCACAGTATCTCTGAAAATGTCCTGAAGCCTTGTCCAGAGGTCCTGGAGCATGGGATCCCCTAAGCAGAGAGACCAGAAGGCCAAGGTGGGCCAGGGACCCTGCTTAGGAGGACAGGAATTGGGAGAAGTACCTGCTCATCTCCAGATGGTACCTGCTACCAAACATCTGTCAAGCAGTGATGGAAAAACTGTGTGGTGTCTGTTTTCCAGAGGAGGGCTGTGAGCCACAGTGTGCTGAAATCTCTTGGTTAAAACATATGTTGCAAGAAATGGGCAAAACCCAAAGTAAACAGTTTACACAGAGGTGAGCAGCTGCTGATTGCTGCTATACACAGGCAAAATGAGGCTCTGTTTGAAAATGGTCTCATTTTGCCCTTCGCTGCCTCTTTCATACAGTGGAATAAACCGGTCCTCAGGAAGGCAGAAGGCTCCATTACTTATGTTTCCACAGTGCATTTTCTCTCCTAAACAATGTTTCCTCCCCCAAGAGCCTAATTATCACCTAAGAGATGTTAACAGCCAGATCATTGGAGCTCTGAAAAGGTTTTGATCAAATACAAGCAAGATGTAGTTTGTATTTTGCTGCCCTGTATTCCAGGAGTAGCTGGTCTCCTGAGGTAGGAAAGTGTAGACTAAGTTAATGAATTTAAATACGCTTCTGTTAGATCTTTTAATCATGAATGTAATTGCATCTAGTAGTCTTTTTAATTTTTAAATATAGAGATATAGATTATGTGATTGGATTTCTTTTTTTAATTTCTTGTTTGTTTTCAAATCTATTGCTGCCATTCTACCCTTCAGGGAATTCGCCAGAAGGAACACTTTGTTTTCCCTGAGTGAATCTTTACTGTACCGATTTTTTCACTATTAATTTTCTGTATTATCAATCCCCTTTCTATCCCTCTCTGCAACTGCTCTGCCTTTGCTGTGTCTGGCATAAGGAGGATCCTCTTGTCCAGGCTCAACACCCCAAGCTCCCTCAGCCACTCCTGATAGGACTTGTGCCCCAGTCCCTTCCCCAGCTCCATTCCCTTCTCTGGACCCGCTCCAGCGCCTCAACGTCCTTCCTGAACTGAGGGGCCCAGAACTGGACACAGCATTCGAGGTGCAACCTCACCAGCGCTGAGCACAGGGGAAGGATCACTTCCCTGGTCCTGCTGATTCAGGACTGGGGGATATGGAACCTCATTTAACAAGATCACCAGCTCTCATCTGTCCCAGGCTGGTGGTGCCTGAAAGCCTCACCAAGCTCTGCAGTTGCCGGTGGATCTGGAAGAGGCAATGGCCCCAGCCCAGCCAGTCCTGGTGGGCAGAGACAGCACGGCACACTCCAGGGAAGTGGATTGCCACATTCTTATTTCAAAATTTACCAAACACAAGAAACTTTTCCTCTGTGATAATTGTTTTGACAGAGGGTAAAAGCACATGCCTGCTTGTTAACGGTGGTTATTTCAGTTGGGCTGTGCTGATAAACCCCTTTTGGGAGAGAACTCACACTGGCAAGTTTCCTTGGCTTAACCCATTTCCCTGTGCAGGATAAGCCATACCCACAACCACATACAGAGCTTTTTGCTGGCATTGCTATTTGGCTGGCAATATTCCTTTTTTCTTATTTACTTCTCACAGTACAGCTGTGCCGGCAAAACTCTTCCGTGTAACCTGAGCTTGTGAGGGAGAAAATGCCTGTGTAAATTTTTTAGAGGTGGTGTTTTGTAGTCAAGCCTGAGGCACAGATTTAAGCAAAAGGCTCTGTAGCTACAGAACTGCAATGCCCCAACACAAACCCGGATGCCGTGTGGTTGTGTGTGCAACATCACCCCCGGGTCAGCAGGCACTTTGAGGGCAGCCTGGTGAAAGCAGGGAATAGCTGTTGGATTGGCAGTCTAATACCCCGGGGGAAGTGCTGTCAGGAGAGCTGTGAGCAGAGAACTGCCTTTGGAGCGGGCGCTTGCGCCGACTCATCCTTGGTTGTGGTACCCGGCGGGGTGACTTCGGTGCGGGCTGGGGCTGTCAGCGGCACCCGGGCAATTACTGCCTCCAGCGCCGCCATGGAAAGGGAAACAGCCACAAGTACCAATTCCTGGCAATTAAATGAGTTTGCACTTGTGGTCTTACTATGTAAGACGTGACAAATCCCATGAGAAGGGAAGGAAAACATTGGCGTGAGGAGCGGCACCTCCTTGCCGGAGCCATTCCATAGCAGGCAGGTGCCATCTAGTGGGAGCGGGGCCGAGCCGGGGCTGGGCACAGCCCGGGGTCCCCTCTGCCCTGGGATGCTCGGGGGGGTCCCAGGCTGCAGCAGGAGCAGGAACAGTCCTGCTATGCACTTCCTTTGGAGAGATGCAGAAGGGCTTTCTATGTTGAAAGCAGTGCTTTGTGGAATGGGAACGTACGCTTTTAAGCACAATTAGACTTAACCTGCAGCTGAGCTACAGAAGAGCTTGGCTACCTTTCAGCCAGCTGGGGCACCTCTGGAGTCCTTTACAGGGAAGGTGGGGAAATAAGGTTGGCCTATATTTAAAAAAACCAGAAAGTGTTCCAAGGATGTGTTAATGAAAAAGCAGCTTTTCAAAATCGCCTTTAACGCATTGCTGCCTTTCTGGCAGTTGTATGTATTCCTGCTAACCACAGGGCTGGGGATCTTGTTAACCAGCCTTGAAGGCAGGAGAACCCAAGGTTTGTCAAGGAGTGATATCTCTTCTTCACAGTGCAGGGGAGCTGTCCCTGTGAAATACCCACTTGGTGTTTCATAATCCCTCCGCCTCACAATGCACAGGTCTGAGGGATCATCTAGCAGAAAAATCTTGCAGCTGTTGAAGTTTTGAAGACTCAAATGTCCCTCTGAAGACCCAAACCACAAGGCTGATTTTTGCTTTCTGCAAGTGCTGCTGAGAGGAAACAAGAGGCTTCCTGTAATTAGAAATGGCTTTGCTGTTCCTTGCACTTCTCTCGGCAGTGCCTGGGATGGGTCACTGCCAGAGACAGGACGCTGTCTGGCCAGGACAGAGCAGTGATGGGTTTGGAGCAGTCCTTTCCAGCACTGCTCAGCTAATGAATTTTGCAGTCTTTGTTAGCTTCCTCAGCACAGTGATTCACTTGGGAGAGAAATTGTTTCTGTGAGCTAGACCATCACTTTGGCAATTCCTGCTGGGTATGTCTGTATACCTGCTTTAAATGAACAGTGGCTGCTGAGGCTGGTAGGGAGTACTCGTGCTGTTTGGAATAAAATACCCACACCTTGTACTGTGCATGTTGCATGTTCTCCTTTTCTTTAGGAAACAGTTTTAACAACAGTGTTAATTGCAGGCCAGCTCATGCTGGGTTGTTTTCAGGCTCAAGCAAAAGAAGTAGAAACGGAAAATTAACCTGCTGTTTTCAGATCAATAATTTGTGAAAAAAATCAATAACGATGCCCGTGAAGTCTCCAGTTGTGCTGTGGGGAAGGGCTGGTGTTTGTTACAGAGACAGTACCATACACAGCCCCCTCTTCATTGGGCTGCAGCCCCTCCTGCTCAGCCCAGCTCCAGTGGTGGTTTGAAGAGCAAACTCCTGGCACCTCCTTCCTTAGGGCGCAGGATGCAGTCAAGTTCTTGATGTTGGCATGGCCTGAGGTCGGTTGCTGTTCACTGTATACCCTTTGATGGATTTGTTGCATACTGCTTTTAGTAATACCTTGATTTCCCAGGAAATTATGTGTTTTAGACAGAAGCCATGCATCTAGTTACTCCTGCCAGCCGGCAGGGGGGTGTGTATGTGCATACAGATATTTGATGTTTAATAATTGAACCTGGATGTATGAAGGTTAGCAGCATGTCTTTAGGCTTTAAAGACAGGGCATTGTTAGAGGAAAATGGGATGTTTTCCTGTGCTGAAGACAAATTTTTCTTCCACAGCCAATCCTGGTGTCTACAGCTGCTGTGTCTCCTCCTAGAAGACAGGGAATGAACTTCTGCACATATGTAACATCTGCATTAAGTAGTGTGGTTTATTGTAGAGTTATGGATGATGATGGCTGTATTACTAAATTGTAAATCAATCAAAGCATTTTGATGATATTCTAGAACATGAGAGAGAGACTCATGCAGGAAGAGACAGTGATTTATTGCACCAACTGGTAACACATTCAGGCTCATTCGTTTTTATTTATCATTATTTTGAAAAGATTTCAACCCTTCATAAAAGCAAATTTAAAAATTCCGTAATGATGATATAATTTTGCTGTATTGAAAATTGACAGTCCTGAGATGTGATTTCTGGTGATGGAAAAGTGAAGAATAAGAAACTTAAAGTACAAAAACTTCACAATAAAGAAGTTGAACAATTGCCTTTGTTTAATTGTCTTAGGAGCCAGTGAAGGGAACTTTTTCGTTTGCATCCTTAAATACATACGTTCCTTTGAAAGCATCTCACAGTATCTGGACTTTCAAACCATGGTACTCAGGATTTTGAATGCTTAGCAAGTCATCCATTTCCAAGGCATTAACAACACAGACAGGATTTATTTCAATCTCTGAAGATGATTCTTTGATCTGGCGCTTGCTTAAGTGCATTCCAGTGCAATTAATTAGAAAAACAGTATAAGGCAGTGGCAGCTCCAAGTGATCTTAAATGTAAAAGTGACTGATTAGTAGCTCTGCTTTCTTGAGGATTATCTTTTGCTGCTTGGCAGCAACTGCTATTCCTGAGCAAGGGAGAGTCAGTTAAATGAGGAGGGGGAGTTTTGGTATTTTTTGTAAGCCACTAATATGACTCTTCACAAGAAAAGAAGCAGTGTGGGAACCTCTCCCGGCACTGATTTTAAGAAGGAACTGGGTAAAAGGAATTAGGGCCAGTCCCTTACCTGATGCCAGGACATGTGTGGCAGTGTGTAGCTCACACTGATTGCTTTGCTGGGCTGTAGTTATTCCCTTTTGCTAGCAGCCCTGTGTGGCTTGCAGAGCTCCTTGGAAACCAGTCCTTCCACTGTGCTTGCTTCCAGGAATGGGTCAAGCTGCTGTTTGTGTTTTTCTTCCTTGGAATGTCATATTTCTTGATGTTCACTGACTGGCGGAAAGTTATAATATTTGTCTATGGTATGTCCAGGACATGTTAATCCAGTTTAAAAATTCTGTGCATCTCAATTCTTTTTCCAGAGTCTTCCCACTCAGATCAATTAAAGTAGCCATCCATCAGTTTTTGGTTGGAACAAGATTGATCAACAAGCATCTCAGGGGTGCTGTGTTGCAGCTGCAGATATCTGACACCAAATATTGCCTCCCTTTGCCGAGGAATTCAATTGTCCTGCATAAGCGATCAATATCTGCTCCTCTGACTACTCTTGTTCCCTTAATCTTCCTGTATGGTTTCTTTATAATTTAATCTTCAAGGAGCCATATGTTCTGTCTGTCGTGCTCCTACACTTTCCTCAAATCTCTTTTGAATCTCCCAACCAGTGGAACTTCCATGATTTGCAAGAGAAGCTGACTTACAGTTCAAAAGAAAATGCAAATTCCAGCCTATCTGCTTTATTTACAGTTGTTTCAAATAAAGATCTTTACATATGGTATAGTTACTTCTGCTTTGCCTCTGCGCTGTATCAACTTGCTTCTGGTTTCCTTTTTTCCGTGTGGCAATATTCAGATTGTTCTTCCTTCTGCATCCTGCAGTGTGTAGGGATCAGATGCAGAAATCCTGCTTTATTAGTTCAGATATTCACTTGTTTTATTCATTGCGTCCATCTTTACACCTGGGCAGGCTAAATCCCTGGCATTCTCCCTCTTCCCAGGGCAGAGACACATGAAGCTATGCAGATTTCTGTACAGAACCCAGTGCAGCTCAATCCCGATGCCATGGGGTAGGGCTCTGTGACATGGCAGCCCACGCTGCTAGTGTAGTAGGGGACAGCACTTACTCCCCAGAGCTGGAATGAGATCCCAAATGCTTTCCACTTACCTGGTGGTAGGGTGAAAACTGCTGTCCTAAGTTACATGTCCAGTGGAAATTAATCTCTGACACAGGGATGAAAAGTTCAGTGTCTCATTGCAAATGTCTCGTGCTCTTGAGAGGTTGTTTGGTCCTTGCTTGGTTCCAATGTGGCCACATGCAGGAAGAAACTCAAAATCCTTCTGGCAAATATCTTATAGTAAATACGGGTGTAACGTGTTACTAAAATCTGTATTTTGTGTAATGCCAAAATCAATACAAATGAAAGTCTATGTGATAGAACCAATGCATGAAGTAAGTGAAATTTTTTCTTTTGGAGAACGGCAGTGTTTTTACTTCCTGAAATTTCCTACCTTGATGACTGCAGGGGCAACAATAAAAGCAAAAGAATGCAAAGAATAGGCCAGGGTTGCAGTCCACCTTTCTGCTGTCTGTCCTCTGCCCGCACTGGTGTAATCCTTCTGGTACTGAAACTTTCCATTGCCGTCTGTCAGCATTCCAATGTGCTGTTGATTAAAGTGGTTTACTGAGGTCACTTAGGAATCACAACAAACCTCCTGAAACTTGGGAAAGGTAATAAATCAAAGGCATTTGATTTGTAACTTGCCATCATTTTTGGTGCCTTGCTTCAGTAGAGGACAGCAGTCAACACTTCCTAAGCTCTCTATATGAGGAAGGTTATGATGGCAAAAGAAAGGGCTTGTTTATAAATGGCGCAAGTAACATAAGCTTTTAATGGGTCCTAGAGGAGTCCAAGGCTCCAGAGGGTTCTGGAATGCCTTCCTCTCTGCCCCCATCTGTTCCCCTCATCCTGACCCCCACTGGTTTTTTTCCAAGCCTTTGGCCAATTTTCATCGCATCTGTCATTTTGAAAAATGAGCTGGCAGTTCACTCCTAAGGTTCAGAGCATGCCACGTATCCTTTTTTCAGATTAACTTGTTTGCAAAGAGACAGTTCAACAGGAAGTTCTTGTGCTTACACAGCAGTGCAATTTTTATAAAAAACAGAGATGCTGTTAAAACTCATAGTCTGTTTCTATTCTGTTAATTGGGTATAAAAGAGTCATGAGACATGAGTGTGATAGGACCCCACTCGTTTCCTGGGTAAAAGCCTTTAGTAGTACATTGCTAGCCAGTCCGAACCAGGGCTGAGTGTGTAACAGTGTAGTATGAGCACAGGGAGTATCAGCACTGCACAACATTGGTATCTGAGGTATCATTTCGTTTATGGAAATAGGGGTCCTGAAAGTGTCCATTTCTGGTGGTTTCAAGGGCATGAGTATGCAGCCATACCTTCCTTGATGCTGCATTTGATTCCAGACATAAAAGGTTCCCTTGTATTACCATATATATCCAACCAGTATGGAACAGTCTGTATCATATTGCCACTCCCAGCGTGGGCCTCAAGGCTCATGTGTCCCCTCCCCGCTCTCTGACAAACCAGGTTTTACCCGTCTGCCCTTGGAGCTGACTTACATCCTTTGTGCCTCCACTCGACCTCTGCTGCCTTCACCAGTATAATTCAGAAAGAATATCTATGTAACAGGAATATGTACACAATGCTATTCCAACTACAGCTTTGCAGATCTGCCTTCCTTTGTAGGTCAGCTTTAAAAAGGGATGCCTCCCACCGCGCTGCAGCCACCATGCGTGCAGACACATGGCATTACTGCTCCCACAGATTCGAAAATCAGGGCTGGATGGCTGGGGGGTGACTGGATTGAGCACACAGATTGACCTTTTCCTTGATTTCAAGGAGAGAGAGTCTGCAGCTCTCTTCACCACCGGACTGGAGAAGACCCTTGCAGTTTTGTTTGACTCTCTCTGGTGTTTTTAAGCTGTGGCTCAGCCTGTGCATGGTTTGTGGACATCTAAAGGGAGCTTTTGTTTAAAATTGCTTTGAGTGGATGAAGGGGTGGATATTCCTCTCGTGAAATGCCTGAGCTGCTGCTTGTTCTTTTATCTACTCCTTCACTGTCAGCCTCCGTTATGGTTCTTCCTGCCCTTGCACACCCCGTGGCATTTGGGGCTACAGACACGCAGGAGCTCCACGTCCCGGGCTGGCACTGCTCTGGGACTATCATGGTATGATAAAAGGCTGCATCACCAGGGTTGCAAAGCATTCAAAATCCTTCACGTTTTTCAAAACACGTGGGGGAAAAGAGTAGTGTGGCTCTTTTCCTCTGCCTTGGACTCCTGGAGCAGCCTGAGGGTTGTTGGGGACTGGCTCTCAGTGGGCTGTCAGCAGCAGAGCCCAGCACTGCTGCATCAGGAGTGGCCCATGGGGAAAACACACCCTAGGACAAGTCCCTGAGTGAGCTTCTGGAGGGCGAGCAGAGCCTATGGAAGGGTTAGTTGCTACATTTCCGAACATCCTGTCTTTTAATACAGCCCGTCCCAAATGCAGAGACCATCAGGCAAAACAAACACAACTATGCAAAACAAACGCAGTCCCCAAGGCAAGCACTGACACCCCCTCCTTTCCTGGCAAAGAAAATTGCTGATGTAGGTGTTTATCCAGTCTGAGAGCTGAAGGATTGGGTTTGCTATTGGGTTTCTTGGCTTTGGGGCTTTTGTGTTGCAACCTTTATTTAAAGATAGGGGACGGAAGAGATGTGTTTGTTTTCTTTATTTGTTTGTTTGGGCTTTTCTTGTTTCCATGACTTTTAAAGGACTGAAGAGTTTATCATGTGTGAAATGCAGGAAGAGTCTAAATGAACACCAGATGAGAGGAAATAGACTGAGGAAAATTAGGGCTATTTGCTACCAAAGGAAGTAATCACTGTACATATATTAAATACCAGTCTCTAACTGAGATATGTTTGCTATGGAAGAAATCTGACTGTAGAGGAAGAATGGAAGTATGTGAACTCTTCTGAAGGCTGGGCTTTAAAAATGGTAAGGATGACTTTGGTGAACTGGTGGTAAATAAGCCAGGAAGCAGTTTTTACTGAACCGGCTGGTGGGTTTGGCTGGAGGGGGTTCTGCATCCCAGAGTTTCCCACTGTTGCAGAAGGTTATTCTCTGTGCAGAAGGGAAAAACAGGTTTTCATACATCTGTTATTTGTAGGTGACATTTAGTATGACTTTATAATGAGAATATAAATTCTTTCTAATCTTTCATCTGCCACGTTCTCGGCTTGTCCATCATTAGAGACAACTAACTCACCTGTACTTATTACTTGCTTGTAAGTCCTTGCTGAACCTGTTCCTTAAGGATACACTGTGTATTTTCAGTGGAGATGCCCCTTACCTGGCCGTCTCCTTCAGTGTCTCCATCAGGTGAGGGTTTAGGTGGTTGGAGTGGGGGTGCTGCCTGCTCTGGTTCTTCCTCCCTCGGTCCCTGCAGACTCAGCGTAGGTGAAGGTCTGCATTTCACTGGTGGGAGGCAACATCACTGGTTGTTTCAGTGATAAACTATTCACAGTGAGAGCCAGTAGGAAGGGAATAGGGACCCTCTCAAATGATTTGAGGAGCGCTTAATACATGGACTTGGCATACAAGGGTGTCTTAAGTCAGCCATAAATTTGGCACTACTACTACTACTTTCAAACAAAAAAGTATTTCTCATTCCTGCAACCCAGCAGACACCCTGTTGAAGGACATAGAAAGATATTTTTTTTATTATTATTATTATTATTTTATTTCTTTATTAGTAGAAAAATTATACCCGGGGGGCATGTTGCTTTGACAGATTGGGGTTATATTGTTGAAGCTGACCTATGCAGCTTCCTTGTCCTTCCCCCTCCTGGGCAAGCAGATTGATTCAAAGTGGCTATCTGTGTTTTTTCTTTGTCTGATGGAAGGCAATCACAGTAGTCAAGAAAGACTTGTTACAGGTTTTACTTTTCCCGTGAGGGATGCGCAAAAGCTCAGTGAAGAACCAGTAAAAATAAAAATAAAAATAAAAAATTAAAAAAAATAGATACTTTGGCCATATAGGAGGGAAACATTTAACCAAAGCAAAGAATAGGGGATTACACAGTCAAATAAGCAGTTCTTGGCAGATTTTAGAGACCCGCAGCAGGAAGCAAGAGAAGTGTATCAGAGTGTAGGAAAGCATGGAAATTAAGAGAAAGAATAGTATCATATTTAGAATCTGTCACTTTATCAGAATTATGTTGACTGGTTGTTAGCAAAGGAGAAGGAATTGTTTATTACAGGAAGAAAGGTTGCATTTCCCCTTCATTAGCTGAGGAACCTGCTGACAGGAATTAAGACAGAATATTACTAAAACGGGGCTTCACACATGCGAGGAATGGTTTTTTTTAACCTAGAGCTGCTCAGTGACTGCATTTGCAGCATGGCCCTGCAAAAAAAAAACAAAACCTCTGGTGGCAAAACCAAGGCTGCTTTGTGCTGCTGTGTGAGAATGGGAAGGAGAAGTCTGGGTGGGAATCCTGGGGGGCAGCAGTGCCTCTGACGCCTGTGACATGAAAATATGCCCCCAGTTAACTATTGTCCTCTGACCTCGCTCCATGCCGAAACAGGGGCTTTGCATAATCATGGAAGGAGGCAGCTCCTGCTCCAAAAGCTGTGATGTTTCGAATTTCCAAAACAGACAAAGGAGTCATTGTCAGCCCTTCACACATGGGAAAAAGAGAGAGAGGTTTTTCTGGTGCACATAGGCTAATTTTGACAGAAGGAGCACTTAAACTGAAGTTTCCTGAATTCATTTGTGTACTAGAGCCACAAGATTGCCCTTTCTTTCTAACACTGGATTTTGTTCTCCCTGAAACTTCAGTTCTAATACAGGGTTGTTTATGAAAAACATTATTTTATTCTATTCTGTTTAATAGATGCGCTAGGGATTCTTTCCTTGGACAAACCTGTGCCACTTGCATGCAGGTCCGAGTTGCAATTCTGCAAGTGCCTCAGTAAGCTTCAGGTGGATTTTCGTGTTGGGACTGGCAGGAATAGTAATGCAAGACAAGGCAGATGTGGGACTTCAGCTTCTGCCTTTGTCCCCTTGAGGATCACAGCCCCATGGGTATGTAAAGAGAAGCCTGTGGGAAGAAAAGGAAAAATATCTTATTAACTCAATTGTCCATTTTTCTTGCTTAGGCTTGTTAAGTGTCCAGAGAAGCCAGAGAGACTTGGCACTGCATGACCAAACTGGGGCTGCTTGGATTTGGTATGAGGCAGTATTGAGTGGAGCCATCTGGGCCAGGAGAAGACTACAGTTCTGAAATGAGCCTTCAGGAATTCTTAAGCACTGTCTGGGACATCATGCTGAAAAGAAGGGCACTCTCAGCTGCCTGGGTTTTATGGGTTTATTTTATCTCTGTCGACAAAAGAGAACTTAAAAGTCATGTGGTTCCTCATAAATTTTAAGCTACTGCTGACAACTGGCACTGCCTGTGTTCTCAGCCACACTGGCACAGAGTTCCCCTGTCTTTCTGGCTCACAGTTCTAATAATGACACTGCTAAGAGATGGTGCTTTTAGGCTTACCTCCCTTTTCTCTAAACTTAAAAGCAATCTCCAAGTTGCACTTTGAGAATGGAAACTCTTAGGTGCCCCAGGTGAATACTTCCATGATCATCCATCTGACATCCGAGTGGCACATCTCTCTGTCTCCTGAGGTCCCAGTCTTCCTAAAGGTGTGCTGTTCACTTGCCTGAGAGCTGAGGGAATCTGCACCTCAGAAACTAATATCTTTCCAGAAAGCTAAATACAAGTTCGGGAGCAAAACTTTCGTGATGTCAATGGTGCATCTCAACTTATGCAGTTTAAACTATTATTTTGCTTTAAAGTCTCTGTTTTTGTTTCCTGGGGGGGAGGGGTTAATTTTATTTATACCCCACCAGGGCTGCTTCCTGAAGTACCTTTAGGCACCTGCTTCCACTGCCTGTATTCCAGTTACCAAAGATTAATTTGATTTCCGTGTTAGGAGGCAAGCTCCTTCCTTCAAGCATTTTTCTGTGTGACAGAGCTGGAAATAATTCAGCAAAATTTCAAAAGATGTAACCTATTTTTCTGTGGTTTCTATTCACTGAGATGAATCTTTGTGAGAGGTCACTCATGGTAAAATATTTACCAATGTATGACCTCAACTAAGACAGTAACTCTTACAGTGCAGGTGAGAAGAAAGAAATGCTTTGCTCCTTAAGCTTTTTCAATTCATGTCCAGTTCAAGCTGTGTTTCAATGGACTCCAGAAGCTTTGCATGATTTTTATTAACCTGATTTATTAATCGACTCCTAAAATTTAAACAGACGAGAGAGAGAAGATAAAGCTCGACTCAGGCTTACCAGGAATCAGTTTCATGCCAGCTCTGCCACGAACACCCGTTTGACTTTATTATATTTATAATGTATAATAATAACTTATAATAATATATTTATTATTTTATATTTGACCTAATGTGTGTGCTTTCCCTGTCTACCAATTGCAGATGCTAATTCTTCCCTTTTTCCCTATCCATACTTGTATAGACAGCAGGTTTGGACAGGAATCAGCTCCTGTTCCGTCTTTGGATCCCTCACAAATGAGTCCCTAATCTTAGGTGAACCTTGTAGATGCTTCTGTAAGACACAAAATAATGAGGGACTTCAACCTGCTCAGGATAAAATGTAGCCTTTGGATTACAATGGTGTAAATAAGAAGTCCACTGCAGTTCACAAGTCAAGAACTGCTGGTAGTGTTTAGCATCAACGTCTGCCACTTGAACATCTGGCACTCATCACTGCCTTCCTTTTCCTTCCACTGTCATATTTTATCCCCATCCGTTAGGGGTTTCTTAGCTCAGTCCGTATAAATTGTAGCTGCCTCTCAGTTAGGGTAGTGGAATCATTACAGGCTGAAAGGTAGATGAATGAAAACGAGGTAGATCTAAGGAAAGTGTTTCTCTGACGTACTCTGCTCCCTTCTTTCTCCCCCCTCCCTGTACACAGACCATACTGGACAATATTACTAGACAGCCTGATACTTTTGCTGTGAAGAGAGATGGAAAAGTTTCCAAAAATAGAAAATGTTTTTACCAGTCCTAGTTCTGAAAACAGAAGGGGGAGAGGAATTGGAGCCAAGTGGACATCTGTTGCCATTGTTGGAAACACCAAAACTGACTGCTTTGAAACAACCCTTCAGCAAGTTAGTAATGAATTGGGAAAGCAAACCTAGTATCAAACTTCCTGGGCAATGATTTTGATGTTTTTTTTTTTTTAAATTAAATTGCTCTTATTGCAGTAATTTAGGTTACTACTAGGAACAATAGTACTGAAGGTGCTAGGAAAATATGGGTGGTTTAAAATTAGCCAAAGCAGAATACTTTTACTTTTTCTTTACCTCAAAAAACTGTGCAGTGCCCTGGCAATGGCCATCATATTTGTTGTTCCCAAGCCATGATGGCAGGGCAGTGAGCTGGAACAGCACTCCAAAGATGCACTTCTGATGGGGAGGTAGATCCTCTACCACCCCTATATGAAAAATTTCCATTAGCATATGTGCATTACCTGCCAAAGCAAGGTGCTCCTGCCTGCACACAGCGTTATCCAGCCCCACGCACCAGGAGCACGGGTGGGTTTAATTCCCTACTAGCTTTAGCAAGTGGAGGTATTTCTGCGTTCTAGAAGCACATAGAGACTCCTTAGTCCAGGCTACTGGTAGTTAGGGAAGAAAAGGTTCATTTGTCTATGCCTGGAGAGGGCTGTTGCAGACTACCACCACTATCAATCCCAGAGCTTTATCCAGGCTCCAGGTGGGCTGAAGCTGGAGGGGCTCTGTACAGGACAGCTGTCGTATTTTCAGTTCTAGGGACAGGCTGTATTGTTGGGGACTTCATTATACTTGGAACAGCAAGAATGCCCCATGTCACTATGTGTGTTCTTCCTGACTGTCTTGCTTTTTCCTTCTTTTTAGTCTCATGTGTCAAAAGTGTGTCTGAAGTTTGTTTGATTTGGTATCAGGTTGGCTGAAATGGGAATAAATTATTGCTGCTATTGCTGGTTGTCAGCTTAGCCTTCTCTTTCTGCAAAGCATATTGCATTTCTGATTTCCCATTGTTTTTCACTTATGTTCCTGTGGTGTTATCCTGCTACTCACTGCAGACTCCCAGATTCCAGCTCAGCAGCCACATCAGTCAAGCAGTGGGCGTCCTGGTCAGCATCTGCGTGAAGTGAAAGTGATAGGCCCAGCTCATAAACGGCCAGGCTGCCAGGCTGTATTAATGGAGTGAGCCCTGGCTGATGCAGAGGGCACACGAGGGCTGATGTGAAATGCCAGGCAGTCCCTGGAGCCACAGCTGTTCTCTGAAGTTGGTAGATTGGTTCACTCCTGATGATTTGTTCTGACATTGCAGCCTGTTGCTGGAAGTGGGTGCCCTGGTGAAAGCGTTACGACCTGGCAAGCCTGAAATGCTAGGCTGTGAGAAAGAGAAGCACGAGTCTAATGTTGCACAGACTCCTTCGCGTGAGATATTCCAAGAAAATAATACAGTGGAAAGGGTGTTGTGATGTTGATTTACTTGCCAATTTTTGCTGTCCACATTGGTTCTCTGCTTGCCAAGCATCTTTCTTGTTATTAGAAGAATATTTATTCTATTTTCTCTTCTTCTTGTAGAAAGTTTTACTACATCACACTGCTGAGAGACCCTGTATCTCGTTACCTCAGCGAATGGCGTCACGTCCAACGAGGGGCTACCTGGAAGACCTCCTTGCACATGTGTGACGGCAGGACACCAACTCCTGAAGAGCTGCCATCGTGTTATGAAGGCACAGACTGGTCAGGCTGCACGCTGCAGGAGTTCATGGATTGCCCGTATAACTTGGCCAACAACCGCCAAGTGAGGATGTTGGCTGACTTGAGCTTAGTGGGCTGCTACAACATGTCCTTCATCCCAGAGAACAAGCGAGCACAGATCCTGCTGGAGAGCGCAAAAAAAAACCTCAAAGACATGGCCTTCTTTGGCCTGACAGAGTTCCAGAGAAAGACTCAGTACCTATTTGAGAGAACTTTTAACCTGAAATTTATCCGGCCCTTTATGCAGTACAACAGCACCAGGGCAGGGGGGGTGGAGGTGGATAATGACACTATCCGGAGGATCGAAGAGCTCAATGACTTGGACATGCAGCTCTATGACTATGCAAAGGACCTCTTCCAACAGCGCTACCAGTACAAACGGCAGCTGGAGAGGATGGAGCAGAGGATAAAGAATCGGGAAGAGAGGCTTCTTCACCGGTCCAATGAAGCACTTCCCAAGGAAGAGACTGAAGAGCAAGGACGTTTGCCCACTGAGGACTACATGAGCCATATTATAGAGAAGTGGTAGCCTAGGCAGACTTTTATATTAATGATATTCTAGGGTTTCCGTATAAGAGATCATGGAAGTAAAATTACAAAAACAACAAAAAAATATTTTATTTAAAAGCAAGTCTGTAAAACAGAAGATAGATTGCTTCCTTAAGCATAGGGTCTTTTTACGGTTTCTTACAAGACCAATGAGATTCTTTAAAAAAACCAATAAATACAGAAAAATAAAAAAAAGGGTCAACATTCTAATGCAGAGGTAAAAAATGCACAAATGCCCTCACACACTCGTAAGGCCAAATACAAAAGAATGTTTCTTATTCTCACAATTCAAACACAAATGGCAGAAGTAGGATCTTGAAAAATCCTGAGCCTAATGATATAAAGATACATAACTAAAAAACAAGGAAATGGAGGTTTTCTTTTGTGGGGGAGGCGGGATAGGAATTGCATTGTTTGTAAGTAACTGATAATGGTGACTAAGTTGAGGATGTGCTCTCCTGTCAGGCTGATCTGAGCACACAGGTGGTCACAGTGTTTCAGCTGGCAACCACTGCCAGAAAGTAGAGAAACATTAAAACAAAAGAAGAAGAAAACCAGCTAGAGGATGAGAAACATTAAAGCATTGACTATGGCCAGGGATATGCACTTAGCACCGTGGTATCACTGGTATTGCACTGGTGCCCATATACATACTCAGCTTCATTGCAAAAACAACAGGGGATTCATACACAGAGCTCTCAGATTTGTTTCCCAGACAGGTCCCAAAACAAGTTAAAAGCCCACCAAATTCCACATAGCCTCAAATATGCCTATGCCATCCTGTCACCCCATACCAGTGCTGCTCGTGCCATCATCGGTATTATATGTTAACAGCACATGAAAACCCTATCCTACATACTAAAAAAAAGGAAGAAGAATTTAAATACTCCCTCATTAATCTGCACAACAAGGATCAGGAAGGATCCTGCAAATCATCAGTCATTAATGGGAACATGAAGAGGGCATGATTTTGTTTTGTTTATTGCTGTGTGAAATACCGACCTAGAATAAGCATACGGATGTACCCTATCTGTATTTTTAAAGTTATTTTTACTTGCTTTTATCAAGAGATAGTGGCCGTCAGATTACTTCCAGTGAAGTCACTAGGACTAATTTGAGTGGCAAAAGGATGGAGCTCTCTTCCAGAGCTGTGAAAATTCCTGACTATGGGTCTGAATTAATTATGACACGGTGCACATTGTCTTTTGGCAGGGTGCCTGTTCTGCAGCTCTTACTTTAAATGAACAAGCTGTGTTCATAAAACTGGAAAGGAGAATCATGGATAATGTTTTTTTAGTCTCAGACCACTCTCAAAGCAGAACTCTTTCAATGCTGTTTTGTAGAGGCTCATGTCAGTTTAATCCTCCAGTGTGGGGACAGTCTAACCAGGTTCTGCTTACTGACTTTTGTCATAGGACAACAATGACTTTTCTAATTCCTCTTCCCACTCACCAAATTGAAGTATGGTGTGTTTTTGTTTGGTTCGTTGGTTGTTTTTTTTTCTGTTGCAAGCACTTTTCTGTTTGTCTGGAAGCATGGAAATGGAGTGGGTTTTGCCTGGTTCATGTCTCACCCTGTTATTGCTCAGCCTGTAAGACCTGAAGCAGCTATTGTTTAGGGCAAACTCTGAACCAAATGGAATATGATTTGATTTTCAAAAGCCATGTTAACTGCAAATCAAATATGGCAATGAAATCACTGGAGGAGAGGCAGAGAGCTGATGCATTTAGTTTTAACATATCATTTTTACAGTGTCCCTTTCCCATCACACAAATCCACTGAAGTGCTGCTTGGTTTGTGTTTTAATTTTCTCTCTGCCTCTATACACTGTTTCAAACAGTTTCAAATTCAGACGGAATTTTGCAAAAAAGGGATGCTTTGTTATTCTGTGGACACCCTGGGGGATACACCTTACTACTTCTGGAGATGTTCTTCTCTAGAAGAGTAAAAACTACTAAAAACTTGAGAATTGAAAATACAAAGAGCACGTTGGGCTCAAATACAGTCCGGTTACAGCCCTGAGCTAAGGTCTACCAAAGTCAAAGGATATCTTTCCTGTTGGTTTCGGATGGATTTTGGTCAGGTCTGCATCCTGCTGCTGCAAAGTGCTCAAGCACGTACTTGCCAGTCTTCAGGCACAGCAGGACTTTGTTGCTCACGTCTTCAGCTGATACCAGAATGTGCTGGTGGTGTCAATGTCTTTAAGGTTGTGTCAGTGCTTCTGCACAAAATGGCCCCTGTTTCCTTTTAGATGAAAATTGGGAAGCAAAACGAAGTAGTATTTGTTGGTTGGCTTGGGGGCAGAAGGTATTACAACTCCAACTGCTCATCTCTTAATTCCAAGACTGGGAGAAGCTATGTCTGCTGGTTCCCAGCGCTTTTATGTGTTGCTGTAATTAAAAAAAAAAAAAAAATTGTATTTTAAAAACATGGCTGTTTATCCACAAAACCAACACACAGGATATAAAAAGCAACTGTTTCATATGAACAGTTTCCAGCTTTCCCCAAAGGCTTTTCGCTGTGCATCCTGCACTACGGATCCATGACATACAGGTGGTCACCTCAGCTATTCCCTGTTCACACTGCACTGTCGGGACTGTGTCATGACTAGGCTGTGTCTGCCTGAGCTGTTTCTGGGTTACAGGCTTGGAGTAACCAGCTGGCTGTTAATGGATCTGTCTGCAGGGTTGTCAAAATCAGAGGCAGCCTCTGACTTTAGAAGCATGTCAGTAGAAGACCTTGTTCCAACATTCTCTTTGTAATATATTGCAGTAACAAGCAAACGAAGGGAAACTATATTGAAAACTGTCTTGTTAACAGTTTTACTTCAACTCACAAAAGGAGGGCTGACCTCACTTAGCACTGCGGCAGAAGGTTCTAGATTTGAATCCTGCACCCAGCAAATGCCTCCGTTTCTCCACCTGTACATTGGGAATAACAAATTTACAGACTCTAAAAAGGTACTCCAAAGCATGAAAAGTATATAGCGCTTTGAAAGAGATCCTAAATAATGGAAAAGAAGAGAATTACCCAAAATCTGTCCCTCACCCTGGCTGTTGTGCTGGTCTGGTTATGGCTGTAGGCCATGTGTTAATTTACTCTAAGTGCTGTGTACCAGAGCATGGGTTGCAGGATGTACCTGGCACTATCTTCCTCCTTTAGTGGGTTCAAGCAAACATTTTTAACATAATGTGAATGTAGTTTTTTGTGGTTTAAATGTACCACAGTTTGAAGTAGTATCATTACTTTTATTTTTAGGACTGACAATTTGATGCTACAATAACATGAAAAATGTGTGTGTACTTTTATAAATGAATGGAGAGCAACAGCTTTAAGGCACTCTGGCAAAAGTAGTGGCAAGATAATACATTCATGTTCAGTATCTGCTCCTTTACTCCAAAATGTTTTTTCCTGTGACTTAGAGACACACCAACATCATCTTCACTACAAGAAGTGCTTCTTCAGGGAACCTGTTAATGCATCAGGATCCAGGTCAGGTTAGGTGAGCATTGAGAATGCTGAGGGCAAATGGCAGGATTGCGACCTGTCTCTTAGGAAGTTGGTGAGTCAGTTCCCTTGAATTCAGATTTTACCTAGTCAGATGCTTATCCCTCCTGCAGTTTTTTTTACCATGGTTCCAGGGATACCCTCTGGAAAGTCTTCACAGAAGCTGGGGCTGTGTAAGATGTTTCTAAGGGTTTATGCAGCCAGCAGCATTGTGTGAGCGAGCAGTTTGGGCAGTCTCTGGTACCACGCCAAGAACAATGGCCCTTGTGCTCTGCCGCCTTGCACGGTGACCCCGTACACCTGCAAATGGGGATGGGGCTCTCAGTGGGCACTTCCCAGCTGACTCCATTCCTGCTCTGGGAGGTGGAAAGACCAAGACACACCTCAGCGCCAAGATCTTCCTTGGTTTTAGTCCCAAAAACAGTGTAAGTTTCACTGCTTGGTGGGTGTTGTTGCTGAAGAAAACTTTTTATTGCTGATTTGTCTCATCCCAGCTAGCCCTGTTGAAGGAGTTCGCCTCCTCCAAAGTTGTCCAGACCGTCAGGTGCCATCTTGTACCCTGCCTGAGTCACAAAATGCACAGTTGACTGGTAAGGTTGCCAACTCAGGCTGTCACAGGGTTCGAAAGAAAAAACTTCAGCAAGGGGTCAGTGTGAATTTCTGGCTTGTCTGAATCTCTCCCTCTGCACCCAACATTTTGGAATAAATGAGGAGCTCTTCAGGTTGATGTTTTTGCACCGCATAGCCCCTTACTTACAGAAGTGGAATGGGAATGGAAGCGGCATAAGGAAGATCCTAACAAGCTTCTGCATCCTCTCTCACAGGACTGTCCTGTTAGAGCAGGAAAGAGCAGTGTAGTTGCTGAGAGAAGGAGCGAGGTAGGAGGACCCCACAGTGGCAGTACAGACAATTAGGAAGTTTTCATTCTGAGCCCGTCAAGTCACTTCATAGAGATCACTGGACATCTACAGCAGGTAATGACTGACATTACAGCACAGGGCCCGGCCCAGATTCATATCCTGGGGGTTAAAAGCACCCCTAGGTTCTTACCGGTGTTTAGAGTTACTCAGAATCCCTCCTATCCCACAGATTTTTTCAAACATCACAAAAAGTTATAATGCTACAGGAATTCACCGTCCAAACTATGTTAAATGTTGTCTTCCCAGGGCTATAGCTTGGAACACAATTGTCACTGCTTGCTGTATTCAAATCACAGGGCTGGCTGCGTTCTCTTTTTGTTGTTGCTTTCACTAATATTAGCAGATCATGTTCCAGAAGCAGAATGGAATGCAGGGTTCGCTGCATATTGCCTGATCAGAAGTAGAGCCAAGCCCCTGTAGCACAGGTCACTGGGCAGTAGCTCAGGTAAACCAGGGTGGTGCCTGTGCACACAGTCCCAGCCACCCGTGGCTGTTTGTTTTGCCCCAGCCACAGGAGTTCTGCCAAGGTGAATGCAGCCCTGATAAGCACATGGGTGTTAAAGCCTGTGTCATCCCAGCTGCAGGCAGTTTTCTCTGTAATTCTTAGCCATGCAAGCTGGAAAAAACAAGATTTGCAAATGAGTCTCTCTCCTCAAAGCCCCACAACTCCTTCCCGTTTCCCCCCAGGTGTCAGTTCTGCAGACTGGATTGAGAGAGTTGTACTATAATGAATAATTTTATATTCAAATGGTTTACTGAGCATGATTTGTTTTGTACATATTGGAATATGATTTAACTTATTTTTATTGCCCTGTTTAATTTTTTTTTCCTAAGGACAAGACAAAAATCCCTATCCTATCTCAGTGTGAAGCTCCTCTGTGTTTATGTATAGCCTGCCAGGCAAACACACAATAGCCACAAGACTTTTATCCATCTCTATTGGTATCTGATTTTATGTTTCACTGTATTTTCTTTTCGTCTGAGGCTTTGTATTGTCTGTTCTTTCCTTTCTGCTGCACAATCTGCACAGAGCAGGGAAGGGGCAATGCAGGCAGGATTTTCTCTTTCTTCCTCTCGTCTTTCTTTTGTGCTTTACCTACCAAGGAACTCAGTTCTTCTAGGAGTTGTGTGATTGAGGGTAAAAATACACGACTGTCCCACACCTGCCTTCCATCCTCCATGTTGTAAAATTAAACAGGTTCAGCTTCTCTGAAAGTGATTGTGGCTGGAGTCATTCCACTGAGCTGAATGTGTATGGTTTGCACTTTCCCCACCACACACACTTCAGGAACTTTAAAACAACAAAAAATAAAAGGCAACTGTTTAACCTGAGACAAGTAACACTTAAAGCTTTATATATTTATTTATAGCATCTTACAAAAAGTGTTAAAAGGCTTTTTCTTTTCTTCCACAGGGAAAATTGAATTAAAAGTAATCAAAATTGTTTTTGTCTAGATCAAGAATGAATGTTAGCAGGTGAAATAAACCCTAAAACTGAGCATCTGGTGTGTGTGTTATCCTTGAATTGGCCTTTGGATCTTGTTTCAGTTTAATATGTCTTGCCTATGTATTACAGAGAGAGAAAGCTGCTGTGAAGTTCATGGAGAATATTTGTTTTCTGCTCCAAAACCAGACTCCTAACAAGAAATATTCAAGCAGAAACTGCAGTCTGTTCATTCCTATTGTTACATTTGAGTCAACATTGCAAAAAAACTTTAAACCTTCTAAAACCCATCATCTTTTGAAAATTAATTACCCTTGGTACTGTACAGTCCTCTTAGGGGTTTTTTTCAGAGTCACTGCAATGAGCAGATTTACAGGCAATAAATGGAAGTTGTTATACCAGATATTACAGAACAATTAACAGAGGGGTTTTTTTTTGTTGTTGTTTTTTTATTGTTTCAGAATTACTTTCAGCAAGCACGTTGCGCACAAATGTTCTGCAGTTACTCCGCTGAGCCTTGTGCCCCATTGGTACAGGAGAACTGAGTCAGGGGTAAGAGGGTGACGATACGAGTGTCCCACAGCATCCTAAGTGAGAACAGCGAGATATTTCTGCAAGTGTGGCAAGTAACAGCACGGTGGTTTTACCAAAGCATCCCGGCTTGTCCCGCCATGTGGGCTCCTGTGCTGTTCTTGTGTGAAGCTGCTCTTTGTCTCCTGCTTTGCCTTCCCAAAAGCCTGGCATGAGAAGCTTGTGCTGGCAAACTGCTGTTGTTTGCACGTGGTCTTTCTGCACCATTTAAATACGTTTCTTCCTCTCACTGGATGCCTCTGGGAAAAAGAGAGAAGGAAGGATAGCTAGCAGGTATGTGGAAGTAAGGGTTCTGCTATTGTAAAAGGGGAAAAAAGCAAAAAGGATTCTTGACGGAGGGTGAAAAGAAGCAGAGAAGTTAGTTACTGAGGGGATCACCTCCAGAATTTTTTTGGGTTTTTTTTCTTGTTCACAATGATGATTATTCAGTTCCTTTGTGCTTGAGTCCAAGATGTTCCTGTTTCTGCTATATCTGGTCATTTTACACTATCCAGCGCTGCCTCTGGGGGATGTGCTGCCTCAGGTTAATTGGAAAGTGCCCTTCTTTACATCCTGCAGTTCCCTTAACATTAAGCAGCCCCTGGCTGTTCTGCTGCCCCAGGTGACAGCCTGCTTTTCCTGAATGGAAAAGCTGATCCTGACTGTACCATGTCAGAGGAGGTGATGCTGAGCTCCTCAGAGGTTGTGTTTTGTTTCTCTGGCTTACAAACTCACACAGAGTTACTTTAACTCCTTAATAACCTCTTTCTTGCCATTGTTTACTGGAGGAGGAAAAGCAGAGCAAGACTTCTTTAACACTGAAATGCCAAAGATTTTCTACATTACAAACAAGAGCAGCTCAAAGCTTTAGCCCAGTCTCAGAGATTTGACATCACTGGCATAAGTGGAATGTGGTGGGATGAGTCCTGTGACTGCAGTGCCCTGTTGGACGGCTGCAGGCTCTTCAGGAGGGGCAGGCAGGGCAGGAGAGGTGGAGGGGTGGCACTGTATGTAACAGAAGGATTAGAATGTCTGCAGCTCACAGTTGGCAATGGCATAGTTCAGAACCTCTGGGTAAGAATCAATGGACAAATAAATAATGCTGATGTCATTGTGGGAGTCTGCTAGAGCCCTCCCAGCCAGGATGATGACACCTATGAGTTATTCTTTGAGGAACTAAGGGTTACTTCCAAGTCAATTGCCCTTGTTCTTAGTGGGGACTTCAACTTGCCAGAAATCAACTGGGAACATCACACAGCTGGTGCAACCCGGGCCAGAAGATTCTTAAAAGAACCTGGATGACAATTTTATGGAACAAGTCCTAAAGGAACCAATTCAGAAAGATGCCTTGATTTACTGATTGTCAACAGAGTGGATCTCATGAGCAAAGTAAAATTGGTGGCTGTCTTGGTCACAGTGACCACGAGGTAATCAAGTTAAAAATCTCTGTTGACAGGAGGAAAAGCACCAGCAAAACCTCAGTTGTGGACATGAGCGCAGCAGACTTCAGGCTGCTCAAGAAATTAGTAAGGTCCCCTGGGATAAGGTTTTTGCAAGCACTGGGGTCCATCAGTGCTGGTCATTTTTCAAACATCACCTCCTAAGGGCACAGGAGCAGCAATTCCCAAATGTCAGAAATCAAGCAGGTGAGGCAGGACGCTGGCTCGGCTCAGCAGGGATCTTCTCTTGGAACTAAGGCAAAAAAAGGAAGGTGTGTGGCAAGTGGAAGCAAGGTCGGGTGGCATGGGAAGAATTCAGAGATGCTGCTCACCACTGTAGGGAGAAAATTCACGTGGCCAAAGCTCAGCTGGAGTTGAAGCTGCCAGAAATGTGAGGGACAATGAAAAGAGTTTTTTCAAATATATTAATGGCAATAGGCTGTATAGAAATATCATTGGCCCATTCCAGGATGAGGATGGTCACCTGACAAACAGGGACACAGACAAGGCAGGGGGGTTGAATGCTTTCTTTGCCTCTGTCTCCAACATGGATGATGGACCAAGGTGGGCTCATGCCCTGAGCTGCAGGACCATGACTGCAAGAATGATCAACTCCCAGTCAACCCTGAAATTGTCCAGGATCTGCTGCTCCTGCTGGATCCCTACAAATCTATGGGGCCTGATGGGATCCATCCAAGAATCCTGAAAGAGCTGCTGACGTCATTGCAAAGCCTCTCTCCATGATTTTTGAGCAGTCTCAGGAATCCGGGGCAGTCTCCACTGACTGACGCTGGTGAACGTTGTCCCAGTTTTCAAAAAGGGCAAGAAGGAGGACCCTGGAAACTACAGGCCTGTCAGTCTCACTTCAGTGCCTGATAAAGTTCTGGAGAAGGTTATTTTGGGAAGTATTGAAAAACACCTGAAAGACAACACAGCCATTGGTCACAATCAGCACGGCTTCATGAGAAGCTTATCCAACCTGATTTCCTTTTAGGACAAAGTCACCCACCTGGTTGATCAAGGAAAGCCAGTTGATGAAATCATTTTGGATTTCAGCAAAGCTTTTGATACTGTCTCTCACAGGATCCTTCTGGACAAACACACCATGTGGTGGGTGAGCAATTGGCTCACGGTTTGGACACAGAGGGTGGCAGTGACTGGGGTGCCATCAGACTGGTGACCTGTCACTAGTGGGGTTCCACAGGGCTCCATCTTGGGCCCTGTGCTCTTCAACATCTCCGTAAATTACTTGGACACAGGACTGGAGGGGACACTACACAAGTTTTCAGGCAACACAAAACTGGGAGGAGCTGTTGACTCGCTCATGGGCAGGGAGGCCCCACAGAGAGACCTTGATACATCAGAGGGCTGGGCAGCCACCAACCACAGGAACTTCAACCAGGGGAAGTGCCGGATTCTGCACCTGGGATGGGACAACCCCAGATGTACGGACAGACTGGCGAATGAGAGGCTGGAAAGCAGTGCCAGGAAAGGGACCTGGGGGTCCTGGGTGATGTTGAGATGGCCATGAGCCAGCAGTGCCCTGGAGCCAGGAGGGACATCCCTGTCCTGGGGCATCAGGGAGAGTCAGCAGTGCCCTGGAGCCAGGAGGGACATCCCTGTCCTGGGGACATCAGGGACAGCATCACCAGCCAGGCGAGCGAGGGGATTGTCCTGCTCTGCTCTGCACTGGGGTGGCCTCACTGGGAATACTGGGACAGTTTTGGGTGCCACAATGTAAGAAAGATATTAAGCCATTGGAGAGTGCCCAAAGGAGGGCAACAGAGATGATGAGTGACCATGAGGCACTGGTCTCTTCTCTCCAGGAACTAGTGACAGAACCTGATGGAATGGCCTGAAGTTGTGTCAGGCGAGGTCTACATTGGATATGAGAGAAAGGTTCTTCCCCCAGAGGGTGGTCGGGCACTGAACAGGTTCCCCAGGGCAGCAGTCATACACCAAGGCTGCCCAGAGCTCAAGAAGAGTTCGGACGATACTCTCAGGCACATGGTGTGACCCCTGGATATGGTCTTGTGTGGAGCTAAGGGTTGAACTCGATGATCCTTGTAGATCTCTTCCAGCTTGGCATATCCTGTGATATTGTGTGATCTTCGGGTCATACAGGTTCCTTTTTTGCCTTGCTGAGGACCCACCTAATGCTGAACTGCTTCTTAGTCAGAGAGCAGAAAGAGAGATGGAGGTTCTTGCACAGTTAGATATAAATCCAGTAGTGACTCTGTTTCCATGGATTTTGTAAAAGTGGGCAGATTTTAGGAGCGTCCCATGCCTTGCAGTTCATAACACTTCAAGATGCAGTACTTCAGTGGCATTTAGAGTAGGGATGTAAATAAATTTATACACAGATAAAGTAAAATTGTGGGCTTTCTGCAGCTGGAAACGTTCGTGACTGATTTGAGCACATCAGCTTAGACCCTCTCTGCTCATGGGGAAACTAAGACATGTTCACATATAAACTCAAAAAAATATATTATGGGCTTAATGGTAACATAGTTTGAGTTTTACTGTAGTTGTTGTTTCCTAAACTTCAAATTAAAAGGGGTGTAGTGATGAAATATTCATGAATCGAGCAGTATTTAATAGATAATTGCTATGTATCTCTTAAAGCAATTAGAGATTCAAGTGAGGAAGGCTTCTCTGGTAAGGCCTTGTGTGCTTTAATTGATCTGGGAAGTAAGTGGCTTGGAAAAGAAATCACACCTTCATATTTTGCAATCTATAAGCCTAAAATGAATAAGATTATCAGTATCTATTTATTCATCAGGCTATGCTTTACCATATCTGGGAGCTTTAGTGTGTGATACTGTTTCTTAGGGCTTAGAAATTCTTTGTCCAACATAAATTTACTCATTTGTGTCTCTCTCTGGTGATGCTCTTCTCAAAAGCTTTTCTACTTTTGAGCGCTTTCATGTCCCTGCCTTACTCTTGACCACTCCACAGTCTTGCTCTGCAGAAGGTCTGTCCCCAGGGACGGAGGGCATGCAATATCTCAGTCAGGGATCTCATGACCCTGGCACAGGGAGCTGTAGAACTGAGATGCTTTTTAAACAATATCCAGCCAATAACACAAGGGTAAAGTTACACACCTGTCCTCCATGAGCTGGGAATGGATGTGGGGTAGCAGTGTTTTGCAAATGTTTGATGAACTAAATGTTATTTCTCTCCCCACTAATAATGGTTATGGAATCCAGATGTTTGTGCAATAAATGGGTAATAGTGATAAATAATAAACATTTAATTCATGTGGCTTTAACATATTCTAGTTCTTGCTGGATTCCCTTTAAAAGCTCCTTCTTTTTATTGACTTAACCCTAATGTTATACTCAGATGTGCTGTAAATGGTGAAGAAATTCCATGTAGCCTATTCCAGTTAATTCAGTCTGGATACCTGATCATGAAATGAATATGTGGTAATCACTCACCAGTTTTCTGGCATAGGCAATGATAACATGTATAAATTATACAGCCTTTGTAAGACTGTGAATAACTTCCCTGTCGAGCCCTTACTTTGGGATCAGATAATTATTGCCAGACATTTTTTTCTGAGCAAGAGCTCGCAGCCAAATTGGTGAATGCTCAGATATTTTACATACTACAACAGTCCTCATCAGTATTGATTTCTACTGATCATATGTTCTTGTCATTCCTTAATATTAAATATTTTGATGCTAAGTGAGAATTTATAAACTGATGCCATTTAGACCCAACTTAGTGTAGGCTTTTCAATTTTACCAAGTTAATGCACAATCAAAGTTTTTGTGTTACTGGAGATACTAAAGTCATGCTGCTACTGGAGCCAGTTAACAGAGGCTTTGCTCCCAGCCTGGACAACCTGGGTCTTGGAACACTGTCGCTGGGAGAGGTGCACAGCCTTCTGGATTGAGAGATCTTCTGGTTGTTAGATTTTGCTCAAGTGTGATGCGACTGCAAAGAATTAAAGTATGTGGTCTTCTGTTTTGAGGGCAGTCCGGCCTTCTGAAACAGCTAGAATGACCAGCATTTAGTTGTTTTGGGGGTGAAAATGGAGACAGTGATCCTTGTTTGAGAAGAAACTCTGGATAGCATCCTACCTGATTTTGTCACTGGAGCCTTTATCACAACTGTTCTACATAGTTTTCCATGCATTTATTTCGGAATACTGTTGTGAGGCAAATGATTTTGCCCTTCCACTTGGAAAGATTATCAAAAGAAAGTATGTGAAATAGAGGGCCAGAGTGCTGGCTGAAGCCCTGGCCTTGATGGGCATGGCCTGGTCTGTAGTTCTTCTGTGTTAACACTTAGAGAGAGACGTCCATGAACCTTTTGGAATCAGTGTTTACTCTGAGCATATAGTCAGGATTTTTTGTTCCTTCTTTGCAGTGTCTTAAGAATTTAAATGTTGTTTTTGCCACCCACCCGCCTCTCTGCCTCTGTTCTGGCTAACGCTGTGCACCGTGCCGTGCCACAGGCACTGAAAGGCACTAGCACGGCTGCCTTCTCCAGTGAGGAGCAAACCCAGGCCTGACTCTGCCAAGGCAGCTCACGGAGACAGGCACCTGCCTCAGTGGACTAAAGCTCCGGCCACGCTGAGCTTTGTGGTGTGGGCTGTGTGTGGTACTGCAACGTCCTCCAGCCCGCTGAGCTCTACAGACGTGTTCATGTTGTCTGGGCTTCTTACATGTACACTTAAGGACTTTCACAAGAAAATCAAACTGTACATCCGCAGAGACAGTGTTGGGAGGAACAATTACAGCATCAAATAAAGCTTTCTGCTTGCATGCCAATAAAACAGGCTTTACTGTCTCCTCATTAAGTGATCTGCCATTTGTTAGCAGTTGCTTGTTAGGGGCTTTCTGCTCGAGGCCCAGTCTTACTTTTGTGTATATTTTAGCCTTCTTGACAAGGGAAAAGAACTCTATTAAGTAAAAGCACTTAAAATTCACAGTGCCTGTAACATCTGTGGCAGGACTAGAATTGCAAACCACATCAGCGTATTTCTTTTTGAAGTTGTTTTCTCTGCGTTTGGGAATCTCATTAGCTCTCATATTTTTGTTTGTGGGTTATTTTCTCCCCACCCTACATGGCTTCTTTGCGAAAACAAATCGTTTCATCTTTCTTCCTTGTGTTTCATAACGGTGGCCTGCAGGTCTAGATTAGCCAGATCCCAAAGGAACTGGAAATGAGAGGATGTGAGGCCATCATCTTCTTGGATGGGGAGCTGGGATGGGAAGGTGGGAAGTGGTGTGTTCCTTACAGCAGCCCTTGCCTCTATCATTCATTTCTGAGGTAGTCCAGTTGCCTTAGGTGTGTTTCTCCTTCTCCAAAATCAGTTTTCTAGTCTGTGGTGTTTTCCCCTCAGCCCTTTTTCTCATACTGATGCTCTGTTTGGGTTTTTTTACGCACAGATGCCTTATGGGAAGAACTTCATCTGTGAGGTGTCAAATGCTTTCTGCACTTCCATAGATTCAGACATATGTTACCTTCTGTAGTTAAGGCACAAGTTTTTGCGACTGGAATGATGCTGAAATGTTTGGAAAGCTGGAGGGCAAGAGTTGGAAACAATGAGCATAACAGGATGAAGACAGATAAGCTGGTGGTTGGCAAACTGAGTCAGGCTTTTCAAGAGTAGGATGGAATCCAAAGCCCTCATGCTCTTCTGTGCTGGCAAGAGAAACACCATCACTGAAACCCAGGGGTTGTTAACTTTAGTAACTGTAGAGAGATTGTGACCTTCCTTTCCTTTATGCCCTTAAAGAGGAGGACATATGTTCTTCCATGCTCTGAACCACATCCAAAAGACGCATAGCACCTTCTGGAGACAGAGGCTGGGACAAGGGCAGGTTCTTCCATAAGTGTCCATTACATTTGCTTCACTTGGTACAAGATGGGGGGTGACACAAAGGCAACACATCCAGGCATTGTTTTAAACGACCATTTCTCACACATTAATCCTGGATTACATGAAGGCAATCCAATGCACGTTTCAGTGTGGAATAGTGGAGAAGAGCAGAAGCCAAGAGGTGCCCATAGTTGCTGTTCTCCAGACACTCTGTGTTATAGTTTAGTTAAATGAGGAAGATTTTGGTTTGTGTTACATTTTTTTTGTATCACCCCACAGTTTTGGAAGCACGAGAGACCATCCCCCCCCCACCTCTCTGGGCTGCATCAGGGGAGGGAGGGGGAAAGGGACCCCTGAAGTGAAACCCCACAAGAACTTAGGGAGGAGGGGATAAGACCTCTCAGCATTTCTGGAACTGGTGCTCTCCCTCTGTTTTTCCAGGAGTGGGTACAAAGACAGGACCACTGCCTTCTTTTCTTTGAACAAAATATTCTTCCAGGTTCTTCTTATTTCAACCAAAGGGGAGAGGAGTGGCTAGGTGACATTTGTGCTGTTATTGTTTGCTTTTGTTTGCTCTATTTTGTTCTCCATTTTTTTTAGTAAAATTGTCATCCTTTTTTCCTCCTTCATTCAGACTCCTCGTAACTTCAAAAAATTGGTCAATATTTTGGGGGAAGGGAAATAGGCAGAAGAGAAGGGGGGTTTTGCTTCATCAGAGGTCCCACCTCCTGAACATATTGTCTTTAAACCAAGACACTCTGCAATGCTGTTTATAGACAGGTGTCACAGGGAAATGTCAGCTACAGTTGATTGGAAATATGCTAAAGCAGGCTGATGCACAGTCTGCTGGCAGAGATGATGCTCTGTGACAAAGTAAATGGAAAGGTGGTCTTGATTAATTGCCCCCCTCTTCTCTCCCTTACTCTGCCTTGGCCTCCCCGCTGTCTTGGTAGCTGCAGGCACATCTGACTCATCAACCATATCAGGGACCTTCAATTTAAATGTTGAGCATATGCCAAATTATTCTGCCTATCATATTCCTTAAGGTTCTTCATATTGTTAAGTGGTGGGGTAATAAAGACCTGCATGGGAAGTTGCTTAAACCACTGACCTAGGAGTTCAGTGTGCCTTTCTCATCTGTTTAAGAACTCAGTTGTTTCCTCTCTCTGCAGAGCTTCTGGCTTAAATGAAAACACACACAAAAAAAAAAAAAAAAAACAAACAAACCAAACCAAAACAAAAAACAAACAAACAAAAAAAAACTAAAACAACAAAAAGACTTGCCCGGTGTTGGAATAAATGCTGCAGGTTTTCACGCATCATGTTATTTTGAAGCACTGTAGCATTCGTACCTTTGTTCATCAGGTATACCCTTGTTGTGCCATAAAAACGCAGACCACAATGAGCCCCTGCCTCAGAAAGCTGTAGAACATGAGGAAGGAACAGAGGTTTGGCCTCATCCCATTGCTCTGCCATAATCGGTGATTTTTAACAGTGAGGTACAACAGGAGCTTCTCCCTGTTGATGGCGTGAGGACCTGCAAACTTGTCTCCTTAATAATAAATGAAAGCTGGCTCTTATCAGATTTACATTTATTCCCCCCAGCAGTGAACGTTACTAACTTCAAAGGATTTTCCACAAAGCATTTTTGAAAATGACCTATTGGGCATGTAAAAGGTGTAGAATTGCTCTTGAAAGTTATTGTCACTGTGTTTAAATACCCAAGTATTCTATCATGATTTTCTATAATGATCTACAAAGCAGGCAATGAGCCATAATCTGGGCGAGGGGGGCAAAGATTTGATGACACTGATGGGGCAGACTGAACGCTCAAACTCCATTAGGGTGCATGAATCACAAGTTAATTAGTCATTTTTCCTAATACAATGAAGTTCTGTCTTTGATCCTAGAATTTCTGGGGTATGTCCGATTTATTATCATCTCCAGATGGACTGTTCTTCCTCCTCCCAAACAACTTTCTCCTGTTATGAGGTGAGGTTTTTATAAGTGTACAAAATATTAGTTTCTTTTCTTTGAGTAAAAACTTTCCAAGATTATACATTATTTCACACAAGTGAAGATTTAAAATTTGGAGCTTCAGAGGCAATTATACACAGAAAAGGATGAGTTCTGCACCGTTTGGACAGATCCAAGGCTTCTGCCTATGGAGACATCCACTATTTCCTCTGGTAGGACTGGAGGGGAATTTCCTTTCTATAAAAGGAGTAGTTTTTAAAAGGTGGGGTGTCTGAGGGAACTGGAAACGAACCAACTTCTTACAGAAGCTGCTCTCTACAGAGAAATCTTCCTTCCAAGTCTGCAGAGGCTCACTGCTGTCCTGCATGCAGCTGAAAAAGAAGGACCCACCATAACAACCAGAAGTATTTCTTGGTTTTCATCTCCAGGTCCATTTACAGTGCCAGAGCAAGCTCGGTTTGAGGACTGAGGACAGGTATGATGTCAAATCTTAAAGGGAGCTCGGGGAGAGCTGTGCACTCACTGTGCTGCCAGCAGCGAATTGGCAGCAGGTTTTGTCATTTCTCATTTTTTGGGGGGGAGAAAGAGGCTGGTTTTTTGTTTGTTTTGTTTTGTTTTGTTTTATTTTGTTTTGTTTTGTTTTGCTTTGTTTTATTTGGGGTTTTTTGCATCATTTTAAAATCCTGGAGTAGAAGGTACTGGAGATAGCATAGTGAGACCATTCCTCCAAATCCATCTGCCTGCTTTATAAGCATTATGGTGTTATTTTAGCAGGCTGTTAGAAAGAAACTTGTGGACCAGCTCTCGAAATGTACATATGGATCACTTTTTGCAAGTCAGGAGGACGTCTGTGTGACGTAAGGAGGGTGCATGTTGTCAGCTGGGCAGAGGGTGGGATGGAAGGAAGGAAGGAAGGAAGGAAGGAAGGAAGG
>VWZG01001745.1:33871-71604 GCA_013396735.1 Grallaria varia
GGAAGGAAGTGCGGTGTGAGCCTGAGGAAGCTGTGGGCTGCAGCTGTGCCTGTGGATACGGATGGGAGGGGATAGCATGGGTGTGGGAGAGTCTGGAGAGGGGAGGCTCTAGTGATCAAACTGGGAAGTCCTCATGGCCGCAGCAGCGAGAGTTTTAGTTGTGAAACTGCAGGACAATAGATTGCTTTCATGTTTTTGTTCAAGAGTTAAAGTCCATGTGTACACGTAGACTGTTTTCAGTAGTCATGTTCATCTGTGGCTGCTGGTAGAAGGTGTGGGGAGCCAGACCTGGTTGCTTTTGAACTGCAAATAAAGAAGTGATGGATTGGACATGAATCTGTTCTGTTACACACAACACACATTCTCTGTGAGGAGCACAGCGCCTTTGCAGCTCTCAGTGTGCCTGGCACAGTAACCAGTGTATTCAACAGCACATTGTCCTCTTGCAAGCTACCTGCTTATTTTGAGTTTCTTATCACATCAGAGCTTCTTACAAATGAATCGTTCCCAGTTCCTTTCAAAGCTCAGGTTTCATTGCCTTTCAGTCAAAATTATCAGCTCCTTTTTAACTACCCAATGCCCTAATGTATGGGGGCTAGCACAGCATGCAGTACTGAAGGAATCTCCAGTCCAGGTTCACTCTCCTAGACAAACACCACACAGACATCAGTGAAACAAATGAATTTTCTGAAAGGTAGAGTGAGCCTGCATCCTGTGGGAGAGGAAGGGAACTGGGGTTTCAGTAAGGATTAGGCAGTACCTGCTCTCAAAAGTGGCAGTGGAGTAGGGACTGCTCCTTCCATGCACAGCAATGAGCATGTGCTCATGCACTTAGTGTTTTGTGAAATGTATAATTATGGTTCATTGCCTGCTCTGTAGATCAGATAAGCCATAATGTAGAATATATTTGAGAGCTTTTCCAGTGGCTTCATGTGAGGGTTTTCCTGCTGGAGCTCACAAAGGTAACCAGTATTTCAGGGCTTCTTCCTGGGAGCCTCAAGGAAATATTAGTGACTGCTGGTTGTTGCCAGCACAGAGGCTTGAAAACACAGAGGCTTCTGTGCAGCCCTCAAAGTATTTTGCCCAACTGTGATGTAAGTAAGTATATTTTAAAAGGAAAAGATAGCTGAGAAATTACTCGTGCTTCCCTGTTTAGAAGTGTGCCAGTGAGAAGGAAAGTGCTCTAGTCTGGTCAGAACTCCAAGGAGTAATGTCCTTTTTGGGTCAGGGAACTTCCCACAGTAATACTGAGAAGGAGTTTGCAGAATGCTGCTCTGGTGCAGCTAGAGAGAGGGTCATGTGTGTTTTCTGAGGCCAGGGAGAGCTGATGCACTTTGCTGCAGGACTTGAATTTCTTTTCCAGATACCCTCAGGAAACCCACGTGTTGTTGTGGAAGACTAGGGTCAACTTGGGTTGCTCTCAAAACCAAACCAAAACAAACAAAACAAAAGAAGAAGAAAAAAAGTCAGCCAGAAATTTGAATTAAAATTAGGAGAATTTTTATTTGTAATTAGTATTTCCTGGTTGCGAATTTTGAAAGCGTTCAACACAGGTCTAAATACCTTTCCTAGAGTGACATCCTGTAGATATAAAAGCCAAGGTCCTGACAGGGCTGCCAAAGGGAATCACGCACAGTTAGCTGCTAAATCTGTGTGTGCATGGCTGCCTCCCTGCCCTTCAGCCTGAGAGGCAGAAAAACAACGCTGTTCTGAAAAAGAAAAGAGGAGGAAAAAGGAAAAGAGTGTTTAAAACTAGCTTGAGTGAGTGACCTGTCTGGGAGTCTGTCTGTCCATCCGTAAGCTGCCGAGTGACTGTGAAGCTGTTCTTGAAGTGCCGGGGCACACAGAGCCACGTGAACCTGCCCATCAGTAAGGGAAGAGAGAGTAGGTCAGAACTGAAAATGAGATCCTGAATCCATCTATATATTGAAGGTGGCTGAAAAATGTTGTCCGTGTAGCCCGATGCTTATGGACAGAGCAGAGCACCTGGCATAAAGCCTGAGTAAACCCCTTAGGATTCCATGATCTGCATAGGCAGATACAGGTCAGCTTGGAGTCAGTTACATAAAGAGGCCTTAGATACTGTGCACAGGGTAGTGCAGAACGGAGGGGTTTTCTCTGTAGCACTGTTGGAATAGTTACTGACTCTGTACACCATAGGAACATTGTCACTCTCCCAGACAAGGTTTTAGGAAGTTCATCTCGCCCATTTATTTAATTCTGAGTTCTGATCTCCTAACTGGTCTGAGAGGTGTTTATGTTTCCTGGAAATTAGTGTTCTGATCCAAAAGCTGTTTAAATTTTCCAGAATGATTTCACTCTGTGCAAAACCTGCCTCTCCATACCTCTGGGAAGGAACAGAATAGTTCACCAATGTGCCTTCCTAGGCTGGCAAGAGCAGCTGTTGAAGCATCACCCAAGACAGGGGGTGCAGATCTCCAGGCCATTCCATATTCCAGGCTTTGCCAAGTTTTCTTGGCACTAACATTCACCTTTTCTACCCCTGGAGCAAAATCCCATGTTGAGACTATAACATTTGCAAGAAAGCATGTGAGGGACCCCACAGTGCCCATCTTTGGTGGGTATGAAAATACTGGAATTAGCAAATCCTTTCTCTTAGCTGGAGTCTGGAGTTTCCTCTGGTGCCTACAGTGGACTGACTTCCCTCAGATGTTGATGGCTGTAGGAGTCTGACCAAACAAGTAGCTGTGGACTTCCTGCACCGGAGTAAGAGGTAACAGAGCGCCAGTGCTCCAGAGACAAGCTGGAACCACAATCAGTTTTCAGGGGATTTACGGTGCATCTTTTTTTCTGGGTATTCCCTACTGGTTTTGGATACAAATATAAGCAAAGGCACAACTCAGATGTTGCCTTTGGCATGGAAATAGTCTAGCAGCAGGATTCAATTTTTATTTTTGCAGGCTAATAATTCTTATATTCTGAGGTAGTTGTGTACCACTGTACAGCGTGGTCTAACTGTACAAGGAACAGGATTGTGTTGTGTTGGTTAATTTTGTGAATCTTGGCCTCTGTGGAATCTGCCTGTACCACATGCTGTCAGATCAGAATAACTAGAGTAGGGTGTTTTGGTGTCAGCTGCTCAGGAGGTGGTACCTGCTGGGTGGTTTTACTGTGACTGAGCCACAGTACACAGTTCCTTGCAGGACTGGACTTTCTGTCATTTGCAGATTTTGTTGTAGAAGCTCATCACCCATTAAAGTGACAGACAATCTCACCCATGGGCAGTTTAAAGGTGACTGGTTCAGATTTTAAAAATAAAAATAAATAGATTACTGCTGAGGGCTGTACGGATCATTGAAGTGATCTCACTGCAGGCTGTGGCTAACCCAGCCATTCCTGTATCGCGCCGCGCTTCCCTGTGCTGTTCGCCAGGGCAGGGATTGCAGGAGCTGCTATCCCGACAGGTTAGAGGGACTTGCGTAGAGTTTCCTGACCTGCCTCTGCCTTAGCAAAAGGGATTCAAACTTCCTCGCCAGGCAGGCTTTGCCTCAAAGTGTTTATGTGAGCGACTTGATGTTGGTTGAACTGCAGGGAAAAATCAACCCAGGATGGGAAGGTTCCGGGCAGCGCAGCTGTTCGCCTGCAGGGTGAGGTCCGGGCTGCCAGAGGTAACCTGGGCTTTTTATTTGCTGTGTTACAGCTGAACGTGTGCTCTGTTTGTTGTGCATAGACAGTGGTCTGTATTCAGACCATGCACGCACAGGCTTTACACATAATGATGTGTATCAGTATCTTTCAGAGCACTGATGAACGGAAGTGAGAATTCGCAGTCACTGGTCAGTGAGTGTTGAGCTCTGTGGTGAAAACTCTTCCTGTGCACAGGCCTCCCATGAAACCTGATGGCAGGGGGTTTGATGGTATCTTCTGTAGGGGAAAGGAAATTAATTTAGGACAAAAATTATTTGCTACCTGATGAGCTGTGAAGCTCTGTGAAATTATTACCTTGAAACTGCTGGTTTTTGCTACAGGCTCTGTGATAACAAAGAAAATTAACACGTCCTCTGGGTCTGGTCTCAGGGAATGCTTGGAAGCTGATGCCTGGTGAGGTAGCACTCACTTCCTTGTAGGTAAGTAACAGTTAGGTCAGTCACAAATTATTTTTCTCTTGCCCTCGAAGCAGCATCAGGACTCTGGATCTCTGCCAAGTTATTTTGCTTTGCTTTTAAACTGTCCAAATAAATATTGTTTCTGCACAGTCATGCAGCTGTGTCATAATTGTTAATTTTGAAATTTGTTGGCAGTCTCATGGTTGATGTTACCATTTGCTCCTCTCCTTGTTAATTAACTCATAGTTCGGTGACAGCTTAGGATTCTTTCTGCATTTCCTAGCAGGGAGTTGATGCTGTTCTGGACTGTGGTCATACCTTGCTGTATTATATTCAAAGTAATAGATGGAGGTTGCTCAGTACTTAGAATGTGAATATGTCACACGGCACCAGAGGGAGTTTTTCTAGACTGCTTATTTACAGCTTTAATGGAAGTAAGAGTTGTCAATTCAGTGACGAGGCTCAGTCATCGAGAAGTTCATTTGTATTCTCAATAACAACTACAGGATTGCTTCATTTAATCCCTCGCTTTTACTCTAAAGTTTGTTGCTACATTGCATCTAGTTTTACATAATTTTCGACAGCTGTGGAAAATGAGCTTAGTCCCATCCCACCACCTCCTCTCTGCTCTTCCACTATAAATAGATTTTTTTATTATTTTTTTTTTAAATTCATGTGCTAACACTGCTATTCCTTCTGTTGCACCTAGTGCTGATGTAGCCTTAGAATCAGCCTGTTTGGAAAGTTGGCCTGGCAAAAACAACCCCATCAAAAAGGACTCCAAACATTTATTCTCCTCAGATCAACTTGGTGAATCTATTCGTTTTCCAGGCATGTATTCAATGCTGTGGGTGAAAGAAATGGGGCTGGGCCTAGCCCTCTCTGGGATTACACCTGAACTAGATGCAGGTCAGACTTGTACCTGTCTTACTCCATCCTGCACTTTCCCCAGAGTGATATGTTCAGAACAGACTGGTTTACAGCTTTGCTATTAAAAATAAAAAGTAGTAGTTCAGTGCAAGGTTTTTGTGGGGTTTTTTCATCCTAATTTCGCCTTCTGAAGACTAGGATGTCTCTATTTTGTGTTCCTCTTGTATACTGAACTTCTGTTTCAGCTCTAGACACACAGCGTGGTCACTTGTTGCTTTTACGTGAATGAATATTGTATTCTCCATACTGGCTCTAATTTTGCTTAGGAAATGCTTAGGAATCCTGACCTGCTCAGGAGTTCCCTGCGTGCTGTTACAGGTCATTCCCTGACTTAACTGTAGGCTGTTTTTTAGGGGGTTTATTTTCCACCCAGGCTGCACAATGAAGCTGGATGAAGTTGTGTGGAACAAGGCTTTGAGTGAATGGGCACTTCATGCGCTCCAGAGAACCTCTCTTGCTCCATGAAACTCCATTTCAAGTGCAGGAGAAGACAGGAGGTGGTGGATTATATGGTTTGTGTGGGTGTGCATTTCTTGAGATAAATTCAAACAGGTGAAAATATTTGTGCTAATTGTGGTTCCAAAAGACTGTTTGAAGGACAGAGGAGGTATTTTGTATGGGACTGTGGAATCAAAGCTCTGGTGCCTTGGTTCTTTGCCTCCTGGTAGCTCTCAGAGCTGAAACCCACAACCACAAACTTCCATGTTTGCTATTTCTCTGGAAACTACCTTCAAAATATTGTTTTGTATGTTTGAACTAGTTCATGTACACAGACCTTAGCCCCGATTCAGAAAAAGCACCAAGTATAATAAATTTAAGATGCTCACAGGGTCATATTGACAAACAAAATTCAGTTGGTGTGACTATGGATATATTATGGATTGCATGTATTATTAATAACCTGTACTAGACTGACAAGAGGAAATCGGAGCCAGAAGGGAATAAAAAGGACATAAATAGTTGAAATAAGTCATCTATCTGCTTCCAGATCATAAGTCCATCATTTCAGCAGTAGTGGGTTTCTTTGCCTTGTTTTTCTATCTTTGCTGTTCAGTACTGCTTGTTTTCATTTGAACACTTTGCCTCCTGCCACTAGTATAGTTAGCGAAGGTTGTGAGTTGCTTTCTAATTAGATGATGAATTAATTCTTTTCCTTCCCTTCTGATTCTGCTTTGGATCTCTATTATTGGAGTAGCCTGGCTACTGAATTCAGTGAGTCTTTAACTACTTATCTGTAGTTCTCCTGTGACATACAAACTGTGAGCATGCAAAGCACTTGCTTGGAGTGAGTCTGACACCTCTGAACTCTTGCTGAATAATAATATCTTGTGAGATCATAATTTGTGAAGCTTCTTCCCTCTTCTCCGTGGGCACACCTGGGTGAGTGCAGGTGGCCTGAGCAAACAGGTGTCTTGGAAAGACTATTTGAGGTGTAGGTTCCTGCTGAGTCCCAGGCGTGTGACTCCCTCCCTGTCTCAGGGAGCTGTAGATCCAAACAGAGAGGAGTTTGGATCTGAGCTTAAATGTGGTATCACGCTGGGATTGCATGAAAAGGTTGTAACTCAGATTCATCTTCATATTGTGTTCAAATATGAAGAAAGTAAGAAAATTAAAGGAAGAAATAGAAGTACTTATTTTAAGTCTTGGCTTTCTGTGGCTGCTGTAGGGTAATGACTATTTTTCTGCTCTTCAAATTTTGTGGAAAATTCTGTCATCTTTTAAGATGTGTGCTCCTAATTACTGCAGTGATTAATAGTACTGAGTGCAGCTCTGCTGAAGGTGGCCCTCCCTATTTCCATCCCAGGGGCCTGTAGGGGCACAGCCACAGTGTCAGAGCTGGGCTGGATCAGTTGCAGAGCTGTGTTTGGGTGAGTTCATCTGCAGCACTTCTCCAGTCCCTGTAGCCAGGTGTCGTCTCCACTTGTTCTCCTGGTTCTGCAGGAGAACTGTGTGCCTTTTCGTGCCATCTGGCATCTCAGCAGTCAGTGTGGATCCTCTCTAGCTTTAGTGGCCTGCATTTTCTGTACCTCTCATTTCTGTGCTGGCTTCAAGGCACCAGGGCCTGCCTGCACATGGATCTGCAGTGGTGGAGATCTCCATGGTAGGGTTTGCCAATTAAGAAAAACAGAGATAAGATTTGATGAGTTGTTTTGACAGAACTGCCTGTCTCAAGGATATCTTTTAATGTTAAAGGAGCTGGAAGATTCTGAAATGGCCTTTGTCATATTAATTCTGTTTCAGTACCAGAAGCTGATGATCCTATTTTAGGGCTGGTACATGAAGAGGAAAACTTCCCCATCATCCCCCAGCATAGCTTGGGCTAAGAAAGGGATAACAAAACAATTAAAAACGTGCCTTTTTCAAGGATTTTCAGACCAGTTAGTGATAGTTTAGGATATTGAGAGGTATCTAAAGCAATGGCTTCATTTCTACCTCAGAGTCCATGCTGTTTGCTGGCAGCAGATGAACTCTTCAGAGCATTTCTGATCCACATGCACTGATCAGTGCTTTGGTTAATGCTGACTTACAGGAGCTGCTTCTCTTGCTCTCTGCTACACAGACATGAAGCTTTACAGCCTTAAGTAAATGAATGAATGAGCAAACAAACCGGACAGGATTTAGGTGGTTGCACGGTTGGATCCTGGTAGTGAGAGCTTTCTAATATCTCATTCCTTGATACCTTCATTTGTAAAATTCCTAGGCTTTGCTGAAGAGCTTTTAAAATCAACTTCCAGATGTTAAAATATTCCGTTATACTTGATGGGTCTAACCCTGTCTTCTGATTTCTGCTTTTAGAATGCAGTTCTTGCTTTGATCAGCAACACAAAGTGTACATTTATTATTCCACGGATATGAGCTGCCAAGAGGTTTCTCATGCATCAGCTGTCTGATGGAGAGAAAATAAGCAAGGCTGGAACTCTGACAATGAGGAAGAGAGGGATTGCATCTTGTTCCCCAGTGGTTTTCTGCAGCAGAAGTAAGCAGAAAGGCACTTGGAAACTCAGGCAAGACTTACTTCAAATTTGAGACAGAGCATAGCTTTAGCTCTTGTGTGCACCTGCACTTTTATGACTTCATCACTGTGTACTCTTGTTTGCTTTGCACACACAGAAATAGGGGGACACACAATCACAACACACACTGTTTATCCAGTGCTCACCCTTTAAAGAAACTAAATGTATCAGTTATATCAGTGACAGAATGAAAGTCTTGAAAATTCATATTTGATTTAGAGTCTTATATTAATTTTTGGTGTCAATGTTACCCAGGCAAAAATGTTTCTCTGAGTGNTTCTCTTGGAAATAGGATCTTTCTGTAGCAAGCTCAGTCTTCTGCCTTTACGTCCAAGTCCTTTATGTCATAGTAGGCAGTAGGAAGATGATTCTTGAACTATGCAGGTGTCTCTAAATTACTTTCTACAAGATTTTTTGCCCACCCTTGCCAAAGAGTCTGTGATAGACATGATTGGATACAAGGCAGTGGACCAAACAAACCTGGTTCAATGTAGTGTGAAGATCTTTGTTTTTCCACCCCATTTCTCCTAGAACCAATCAATTTTTGTAAGAGAGGTATCCTAATTGTAATGTAGTGCTAAAAGCGGATTATAGACTTCATTTGAATGAGTAAATGATTTTGCTCATGATTTGTACTACACAGCTGATGGTAAGTGAAATAATAGCAGTTTCACATTATTTTATTGTCAATAAACAATAAAAAAAGCCTCAACCAACCAACAAAGCAGCAAAAAAAAAGAAACATCCACCCATAATAGATGCAGAATTTGATCTGTTTGGGTGCTCCTTTTCCTGGATGCACTTGGACCTTTTCAGGGTAACTATATTTGAACTTTATTGAAAAGCCTTATGACTTGATAGCAGCAAGTCTAGTGAATGTATTAGTACTTCACAGAGCTGGTACTCATCACATGTGTTGATGTATGTTCAGTGATGGAGCATGAGCATGTGTTCCCTCTCGCTGGGCTGGGTACAGCTTGCCAAGCTCCAGCTTTGGACTTTGGCTTTTCCTTCCTCTTTTCATTATTTCATTTTGTTTTTTTTATTTCATGAAACTCCTCAGTTGATCACATGGGACAAATATTTCCCAATTTAAAAACTGCTGGAAGTTGAAGGGAAAGGGGTCAGCAGGCACTTGTGAATTTTTTCAGCAGTGCAAGTGCACCCTCTACAGCTCAGAACATCTCCTGAGATCACAATGCAGCACGACCGGAGTCCTTTCCCTTGGTTATCTTAATTAAAGGACCACGTAGCTAAAAACTTTCTCACTGAGTCCAGCATTGTGATTGTGAGTAACCAGCTTCCAACAGAAAATTGAGTCACTTACTATAAGGTCACCTTTTTTTAAGAACCTGGCTTGTTTAGTTAGTGAGAAAGAGTAAGGGGGGGTAGTGGCAGGGAAGGAAAAAAAAGCTGCAAAAGTCAGAGTCACATGTTGATGTGAGAGAAAAAGAGTGTGACATTCTCACGTGTAAGTTGAGGTGGGCCACTGGAAGATAATCTCCATCACTGTTAGTATGATGAGGTTTGAGCAGTAGGACTGGGAGAGTGAAAATCCAGCTCATTTAAAGTGATTCGGATATCTTTGGGAACAAGATTCTGAGAAATTGGTTGTGGTATCAAGGTACTGGCATTGGTGACTTGGCTGGAACCTTTCAAACCAGCAGTCAGTGATGCTGTTGGGACAAATATCTACAACATTCATGAGGGCAAAAGCATCCAGTCTCTTACTTATTTTTGAGGGTTTTTTTGAAAGACCCCAGCCAAATGGCTTGTGCAAGTGAAACAGTGTGTTCTTACAGAGATCTAGACAGATCAGCAGCAGCGAGGAGTTTTTCCCATACAAGCCTGCCAGTGTGGCTCCATTCAGAGTTGGAGCCACATTCCTGGCACAGGAATATAATTCGGTCAGCAGGCCTCTTAATTGGCATCAGTGGCTGCAGCAGAGCAACAGATAAGGCCTTATTTATCCAAGAGAGAGAGAAACACAATCTTGAACATATCTAAAATACAGTTCAGTGTTAAGGACAAGAAATAGAACATTTTAAAAAATGTCCTTAATTCATTTAGCTTTGTTCCTAGGTGAAGATGGCAACATTGTGTTAATAAAAATCTGGCTACTTAATAGGTACATATGTGATGTTTGTAAAAATCTTAATATATCAGCTGTAATGGGATATCTTCATCAGTCTGCTGCAATACACATTGAGCAGCTGATGCTTCAAGACTTTTCTAAAGGGACAATTCAATAACTGGTATTTAGAAGGAGTCTGAAGAGTTTGCTGGAGAAATCACTGACCCAATGATGTTAGTTTTTGATAAACTGTGGAAGACAAGGCACATGTTCCAGGGAAGCTCAGCAAAGAATTACTTGTCCGTACATCTGTCTGAAACCAGAGGGGAAGCTCCTGGGACATCAGAGATTGCCTTGAGAGCTGAAATGACTCGAGAGGGGGTTTCATGGAACATAATTCTTGTCAAAACAGTGTGACTTTGAGGAATTACAGATTTTGGATAATAGCAACGCTGAGTGTATGCATAAATGCTCCACAGAACAGTACCTTCTTGCTCCAAAATAATATTACTGCATCCTTGGAATGTGTACTGAAAGGATTAAGAACCAGTTAGCAAATTTCTAGTAATAATAGTGGGAATCCCTATCAAATAGGTGTTTGACATTCTTTTACTCTGCAGTGATCTGTGCTATTTGGTGCTCTCATAAAGGTCTGGAAGCAATTGTGGGGCAGCTGTTGAGCAGCCCCGGGTCACAGGCAGCACTGCAGAGCTCTGCCGCCTCTTGCGCAGGGGAACCACAAAAGCACCTCGGTGAGGCAAGACTGGAACTGCAGCTTTAGGAATGTGAAATACAACGACTCCCAGCAAAGAGGGGACTATATTCTGGAGTCAAAAGGGGGTTTTGGTGATTGTGGTAGGCAAGCATTATGAAATGAATTCTCGGTGAGGTGAGTAGAGGGATTTCTGTAGACTTTGATGGTATAAAAGGCAAATACTTGGGAGAATTAGTGTGTATGTACAAAAATACACATACATACAAACATATATTCTTGTTGTCGCGTTGAAGAAATGGAATGTATCTAGTTTGGGTGCCAGGATTTAACTTTATTTATTTTTAAAAAAAATTAAAAATTTAAAAACACTAAACTAAGAAAAACAAAAAGTATCAAGAAAACAGTCTAAAGGCTGAAGGAAATATTTTTATGTCTGGAAGTCCTTATCAAATATTTATTCTAGTAAATGAACACATACATGCAGGGGAAAAGTTAGAGATTAAGAATCTAGGAGCCGAGACCTATTCTTTTCAGCAGAGAGATGTAGTAACTATGAATGGTGTAAACTTTCCCTAGGAAAGAGGAAGAGGGAAAAAGAGTTAGAGAAGCAGAGTGCCTAATTGCTTATCATGTGTCTCCTATTGCCCAGGAGCAGGAAAGAAGTCTGCTTGTGTCATAATCAGGTGTATTCCAGACCCTCACACGGAAGAAAAACCGTTCTCATTCCTCATCAAGCCCCAAGCTGGCTAATAAGGAACAAATCCAGTATATTGCAAGCATGGGACAATCTGTCTTAATAAAGTCTAGTCAGCAATAAACCCTGGTAGTCAGACGTGACTTTCCCTGAGTGTCCTGATTAGGGAATGCTGTTCAATTATCCAGATTCCAACGAGCAGCTGGCATACATGCTGCAGTATAAACTGCAGAAAGGCAGAGTGGGGGAGAGGTCTTTCATTTTCTTCAAGTCTGTGAAGATCCGTGTGTTGAATCAAAACAGATGGAGTGTATGATCCACTAGCAGAACTCTTGATTAGGTAAATATAGTTATTTGGCAAAGAGGAGACAGGCAGACCAAATGGTGAGGAATTTCCTTGTGGTTAAGCTTTGAATGTTGGGATATTTACTGTTACTGCTGGCCAAGGTGGAAGCATGAAGTGTATATCCAGTGTCAGAATGAACCTTTCTGTGGCGACTTGCAAAGCTGCTCTGGGGGAACAGAGGGGTTTGGGAAAGTCAGTTCCTTGAGAAACCTCATGCTCTGCATCCTACTGGCAGTGGCTGTGTTAGAGATGGCAGATGGAAGAGTCTCTCCATTCCAGAGGGCAGAGGTTTAACTCCTTTGCTGGGGTGCATTTCTGCAGTGACTGCAAATCAGGCTGCACTTGTTGGACAGAATAACTGAAGACATCTAGACAGGTATGAGCTGGTGAAAGGCACCACACAGCTGTTGGAGGAGTTCCAATACTGCTGGGAGGTCAATGTTTCTTCAATCCTTTTTTCAAACAGGGTTTGCAGTGACACACAGCCTCCACTCACCGCTGAGGGGTAGTGGAAGGATTGACCTGACGAGCTGGTCAAAACCCAGTGAAACCTTCCAGCCAGAAGCTCCTGTGATTGCCTGTGTGGATGGATACAGGGGTTTATGTTTGACGCAGACTGCAGGTCAGGACTAAACCCAGTGGCCTGGACTCTGGAGTGGGTGCTGGCTGGTCGTTACACTGGCTTGGAGCAGTGTGTGGGCAGGAAGTCCATGGGGATAAGACAGGAAGGACTGTTGCACCCATTGCACAGCTGAGGGTGCTGACACGTGCCATGGGCTAAATTCAGGGGTGCTCTTGTATGCACAGGCACTAGCACATGTTCTCTGGATGGGCACCCAGGCCAAACCAGGAATCCAGGGAGGATCTCTTCAGGCCTAACAGAGTGTACGTGGAAGACTGGCCCTGCATCTAAGCCCCGGTGATAAGGGCATTGTAACTCCTGTAATTTGTTGCTCTGAAATGCATTTTAGTGACTTGAGTGTTCATCTTACATCAGTGCAAGTATTTTACCAACAGATGGAAATGGGCAACAAGATCAGCACGTGGACAGGTGACGCGTTTACTTGTAGACCAAGTGCTGCCTACCCTCCTACGAGTGTAAATCTGTTCCCCAGGCAGAGCCTAAATGATACTTGGCAAACAAGAAAGGAATTAAGTGCCTGTGAAGCACTGGACTGCTAAGAAAAGCCCTGTTAGTAGGTTAGTACAGTTTTTAAAAGAGATTTCTGTTAAAAGAAGACTCAAAACTTTCTTTATCCCCTTCCCCATCAGAGTTTCTCACACAGCTCTTTTGGAGCAGAGGGCAATCAGTCTTAGACATAAAGTATGTACAGTCACATACTTAAATCTGTACTTTGAAATGCAAAAGTGAGGGAGTGCAAAACTGCTTAGTGGTTGAAGAGGCCATAGGCACATGACACGTATTTATTCTTTCTGGCTGCTTCCTTTTCCCTTTAGTTGTCTTCTAGGATTTGTTCTCAATTTCCAAACCTGAGCAAGTTCAAACAGCCAACTGCACGAAAGCAAGTACGTATTTCTGTGGCATTCAGCTGGGCTGTGTCAAGCTGTCTACTTTATATCTCTTTGATTAATAAAGATGCTCTGGTTAAGAGGCTTGAGAGTCCTATGGGAGTTTGAAATTCAGTCCCACCTCCAAAAGAGACCCAGACACAAGGTCTTGTACTTGGAAGTAGTATTGGAGAATCACTTTTCCAAATGCTTACTATGAAGTATCGGTGCAAGACCTAATCAAATGAAGAAACTGACACAGAAAGATCTTTTTTTAAGTAGAAGTAGGTAGAGTTGAAAAAAAGACGTACAAGGAAAATTTATATAAAATATTTTTATTGTTTCCTTAACAGAAGTCCTTCAGTTTAGGGGTTACTCCAATATCAAGACCGGCAGGCAGGAGGAACTCCTCCCTTTCCCTTCTAGCTTTTCAACATCCCAACACTTGAATACAGGAAGTGAAAAACATACTCTAAGCAACACCATTAAAACCTCTGTTGTCAGCCCCAAAGTTATTGACAGGACAGACATGGGTAAAGAACAGCAGAGGGCTTAATTACATTGGTTTTGTTGTTACCATTGTACTGGGAAACTCACTGTGATCTCAGGTAACATTCAGTAAAGAGTAACTCCCAATACCTTCGCTCACCAATATCAGTGCCACAGTTATGGAATATTCTTAAACAGATTACAGAAGGGTTGAATAAAAGAGTTCATATTTTAAAAAATGTTTTGCTTCATGAGACTGTGACTGGATATTTACTGCTTTGTACATGTCCCTTTCATTTCCTTTACAACCCATCCCCCAATAGCTAAATGAAAAAGAAATCTTAAAGACTTATTTCTCTGCTATTTGTTTTCTAGTAAGGCAGTGAAATCTTCCTTTCAAAATAAAGTACAGAGCATTGTGAACTCCCCACCCAAAGGACAAGCTGCTTGTAGCCAGAGATTGGGAAGAGTATTATCACTTTGCCACAGAAGTGGCTTCTCTAGTCTGAGGAATCCAAAATTACATTGTGACCTCTGTAATCCATATTTTCTATTTTTCATCATCATCAGTCTTACTAGTTACTACTACCCAGGCCATCAGTTATATGATCAGAAGCAGATCTATTTCAGTAAGCAGCTCACTCCAAGATACTTTCTAGATGGAGCTGTGAAAATATTTTTAAGGCCCAGTTGAGCACTAAGAGCAATCATATACACAGATCCAAAATAAGTGATTATTCTCTTTACTATGGTTATTTTTGGTTGCAAATAAATAGTATCCCAGCAAAAATGGAAGTAGTTTACATTCAGAATGATCAGTACCCTGTGCATTTTCTATCATACTTGAGAACAGGTACAGAACTCTTATGAGCACTGCAAAGGTATAGAATCTCACTGTACACTTCTGGTTTCTTTCTGTATCAGTTCTGAGTTAGACGAGTGGGTGTTCAGGGACATATATTAACTATCAGAATGGAGGAGCATAATTTAAAAAATTAATGCTGTAACTGACATTTAATTTAAAAATATTTTCTCCTTATTCAACACCACCAAACAAGGCAGTGTAAATGTGCTGAATTTGAGAGGTTTCTTTATGCTCATCTTATGGCTTTTAATAAAATATGGGGGGAAAAAATAAGCACAAATATGGCTCCTGATAGGAGAGGGCCTTGTTTCACAGAAAGCTTCCCTTGTTCTGAGGAGTTGGGCAGGTTCCTTCCTTATCCATACCTGGCTGGAATGGTGGTGTACAGCTGCTGCCCACCTCATTCTGTGTGTTCTCCATGTGCTCCAGCAAGGCTGAAGTGGTTTGTAGCTGAACACAGAAAGGACAATCCCAACTGTGCTGTATCAGCTGTTTAAAATAAGCTAATTAACACAGTATATAATTACTTTAATTTGTTGGCAGGTGCATTATTGTGGTTTACAATTAAAAAAAAGTCCTTCTACTGTAAGCCTGCTTATACTTAACTGGAACAGTTTTGATGGGATGCATAATCCACATTACCTGTGATTTCCAGAGTACCAGGCAGACCATCTGAATTTTAAACCCCAAAGGGGGAAATACCTAAGCTGGTAACTCTGTAAGGTCTTGAATTGCTCTCCAGCCCTCTATGTTTGCATAGCTTTCTTTCAGGAGAGGAGGATTATAAACTGTCCTTTTCCCATACCTTCCCAGAACTACCCAAGTTTGGTATCCACCAGAAGTGCAGGTGGAGTGTTATGGACCTGCCAACGCCAGTGTTCAGCTCAGGGTCCTTGGGTATTTCTCTTAATGTGCTTTTTTAAAGAGTTTGGGTTGGTGATTTGCACCCTTACTTGAGCTGGTTGCAGAAGAGCTGCTTTTCTGTTCAGTCCCCCAACTGAACAGTTGAAACACTACAACTGGTATCTTTCAGATTCCTCCAAAACATGATAGGATGTATAATACAGTAATTCCAGAAGAATATCTTAAGTCAGGATTATCATTAGGTTGAGGGTCTTACAGCACAGAACATTTGCCTGTATAAAAAACATGGGAGACACAAAAGTAATCCCAGTTTGGATTTCTGCATAGGGAACTATATTGTTTTTACTATAAATACTACTTTTAGTTCTTCAGCTCCTCAGTGTTAGAGGGAGCAGACAGTAATCCTACAAAATGAAGGAAGTTTGGTTAGAGGTGCCTTTTTTTTATTTGGTATGTTCATAACACAGAAATATGGCAGCATCATCTTTAAAAATGAAGACATGAATATGAACAATAGCCTCAGATAATTAATCCCTGCAATAAGGTATTTTCTTGTTTGTGCACAGAATCAAAACAAATGCAAGTGAAATATCCAGAAACCCCAAAATCAAATTAGGACTGTAATGTGTGCAAGCAAAAGGGATGATCAAAGGACTGAGTGGGAACTAAAGCTTAAGATCCAAGAACTCCAAAGATTTTATTGATGTGACAACATCTCTGTTAATGAAATTTATGTGATGATAAATTTCCAAGCTTCCACAGATTTTTCATAAACAAAAAACATTCATGAATCAGCAAACCACAGCCAGAGTAAAGCTCTACCAGTTTTGTAGACTGATTTAAACTTTGAGCAGGAAGGAAGGGAAGGAACATTGATTCAAGTCAGACGGGCTAGGATGAACTCCGTGTTCTCCTCACTTTGTAAGCTTAGGCATTTGTATTTGGATGGGCATTTAAACAGATTGTAGCTTTACATTAAGCCAAACCTTCAAAAGTTGGGTAGATAGGAAATACAAAAATCAAAGTAATGCTGGATTTGTTAAAAAATCAAGGGCAGACTCAACAAATCTGAGAAGAACTTCCAACCATTTGGAAACCTGCAGATGAAACAGCGTCCCAAATTCAAAGCATAATTCTGAGCTTTATAATGTTACCTGGAAAAATTATCTCCATCAGATGAAGTTAGGATGTAGGTCTGTGATTACCAGACTCTCAAATTAGATCTAAGACTAACCTGATCTTCATTAGTTGTGAAGGCAGCTGAAGGAACAGGCTGTGGCTTTTCCACTTGATTTTGAAGTTTTGTTTCTGAAATGCTGAATTCCATCATGGGCTCTTTCATCTCCATCATAGGAGCAAAAAACCAGTAATGCTAATTCCAGCAATCCACATCCTATTTCACGTGCAGAAATTATCCCAAAGGAAAGTAACAAAAATGCATACATCATCCCATTCAATTACTCAGCAGTTTTGCAGACATACTGGAAAAAAACTAGCTTGCAATATAAAAATCGTCTATGAAACAGTCTAACTTGAATTTGCCTGCATGAATCATAATTCCACATGTGCTGCTGGATCTGTAAAAGAGGAGAGAAAAGTGAGCACTCAGTTTCAGCTGCCTCAATCGGCAGATTGGTTTGAAAATGAGGGTTTATATAAACCCCCAAGACTTGTGCTTTGCAGGGCACCAGTGCCCAAAGAACAATTCATACCCACAGCGCAAAGCAGTGCTTCTTTAAGGGTTAAGATAAGGCCAAGCTCATAAAATTGAAAGAACAGTCAGGGTCTGTAGCAGAACTGAACAAGTCTGTTCACTGACTTTCAGAGTCAGGTTAAGTTACACCAGCAAGGCCTTTTTGTCTCATTACACCACCTGATTATTTTTTAACAGCTCTTCATCTGAGCCTGTGCATAGTACAAGTGATGGAGAACACCACACCTCTCCAAAAGGCAGGGAGAAAGTCAAAGAAGCAGGGAAACAAAGATTACCATGTGTGTGTTGTCCTGGCATCTCAGCTGGTGTTTCCATTTCTTTTTCCTTCTGGAGAAGACTCTGGAGCAGTTTGATTTCTTGATCATAATCCTGCCATTCTGGAACTATACGCATGGCTGCTTGCAGCTTGGGCTCTTTGGTCATTGGGTTGTTACACTGCAAACAGAACATACAGGCTGTTCAGACACTTCCGGTGTACAATATGTTTCTGCAGAGATATGTTTTCCTCTGCTGGGATTAATCTGCTGGTGGTGAAAAACACATCTGTATTTTAGCTAGAGAACAGTGCAAAATTCATGACAATGTCACTGCTCCAGCTAAGAGACATACAGAACCTGAAGGAAAAATCTTGAGTGCTGAAAACATTTAAGTCCCAATACAGGCTGAGGTAGGGAAACGCCTCTAAAATTGGTCCCTGTATTTTACTGTGATGTAAGAGTGAGGGAGCCATCCTGCACTCACCAGATCAATGGTTTTTGCTCCCTTCTTGGAGGAATCATCACACCATGTTTCACACCACAGCCATTCTTGTGGGAGGGACTTAATTGGCACCTGGTGGATCATGTTGTTTGGCAAATCCTGTTGTGCAGAACAAGAGTTAGTAGCCATTTCCACAGGGTGCAGGGTAGAAAGAGCAACCCCCCTCCCAACTAGATAGCACTGAGAAGGTTAACTTTTGTAAAGAGGTTTGGGGTTTATTCCCCAGAGCAAATATAAAGTGACGAATCCACCTTTCATCCCATTCCAAACAACATCCTTTGGAAAAAGCCTGTGCACTACAACTGTTAATCTTACTTTGTTGAAATTTACTTATTTAGCAAACAGTATTAAAGCAGCATCAAACCTGAACTGGACCAGTTTGGAAGACTAAACTTGGCTGATTAAACCACTGTGTTATTTTTTCCATCCATCACAGTAAAAGGCTTATTTCCAGGTTATCAATCAGTGCACATTAAAGCAGTCAGAGCTGGGCAGCTCAAGAAACAAGTACCCAGTTGTGTTAGGTGTTTGTATACTGGAAAATTTGATTATCTTAAAACATTGAAGGGGAAGGTATTGTTTCCACCCACCATTTATATTTGATGCTATCAATACCTGCCCCATTTGAAGGCAGGGTATAACATGACTGCCACTGGCACATCTGGATGTGATGGAAGTTTGGCCAAGAAAGGAGAGGTGCTGACCTGCCACCACACTCTGGTAAGCCAAAACAAACACAATAAAACACACCTGATCAAGGTTGGACAGACTGTTGGGATCCTGACTGAGACCCTGATACTGTCCTCTGAGTCGATCTCCAGCTGCTATCTTTCTGAACTTCTTCAGATCCACAACATACAGAGCACTACAGGGAGATGGTGCAATTAGTAATGACATTTCACTGGTGGCTAACTCACTGCAGACCCCGAGACACAACATGCTAAAACAATCTCATGGTAGCAATACATCAGATGATTTATTACAAGGCAGGAAAGCAGTTCTAATAGGTCGTGGCACGTACAAAAAAGAATTTTCAACAAATTTATCTTAGCTTTGCAGTCCCTTCTTCCAACACCTGTTATTAACAAAGAAAGACATGTCAGTTTAACACTTCAGTTCTTCATCTGTAAAAGTTGTAGCTGAAAACAACTGAAAACAACTTTAAGAAAAAGAGAGCTTCCGAGGGACCACAGGCCATGGAACCTTAAAGAAGCAACAAAAAGTGGGTCATGCAGCATTGCATACCTCAGCTAATTTTCTGCTAAGTCTAAGCAGCAGCAAACACATTCCTCCCCTATTTTGAAAAAAAAAAAAAAGAAAAAGAGAATTCTTCCGTACCTGATGTGGTATTTTCTTCCAGCTAAATGACTTGCCCAGTATCCTGATTTCCAGAACCTGTAGCCATCCATTTCTCTTCGACTGTCACAGAATGGAGTATACCCATAAGGAGCACCATCGAGATTGAAATCTCTCAATTCCTTTAGATCTGCGCGTACAATCTGAAGGGAAAGGACATTTGATTTTTATTTCTAGAAGCCTGCCATGGGTTATTTGGAAATTCTGGTCAAGATTTAATTCAAACTGAGCAACGGACAGCTAACGGACAAATTACCTGTTACATGTGGCAGTCTTTGGCATTATGTGTAGGTAGAACAAAAACACAGCACAAAGTGTGTTGTCTCCCCTGCCCTTAGCACTGGAGCAAATAAAATAGAAGTTGAAATAATCTGATAGGGGTTGATTTGATTTGACAGCTGAAGTGCAAAACTGTTGTTTAATAAGCAGCAAGAATTCTCATTGTACATGAACTCTACTGTGACCTTTTGTATCCTTTCCTCTTCAGAGTCTGCAGCCCCTTCAGGGATGAAGGGTTTTCAATGTCTTTTTGACACAGATGTGGCATTAACACTACTCTGATGCAAAAAAACCAACTTAGTATCTCTTACAAACAGAGAAAAAACTGTCTAAAATAAGAACAGTGCAGCTGGAAATTTATCCTAGGAGGTACTTCAGCATAACTACCTGAAGGGAGGTTATAGCCAGGTGGGGGGTGGTCTCTTCTCCCAGGCACTCAGCAATAGCACAAGGGGGCACGGGCTTAAGCTCTGCCAGGGGAAATTTAAGTTGGATATTAGAAAAAAATTCTTCACAGAGAGAGTAATCAGGCATTGGAATGGCCTGCCCAGAGAGGTAGTGGATTCACCGTCCCTGGAGGTTTTTAAACTGAGATTGGACGTGGCACTCAGTGCCACGATCAGTAAACTGACTGGAGTTGGACCAAGGGTTGGACCTGATGATCTCTGAGGTCTTTTCCAACCCAATCAGTTCTATGATAAGTTGCAATGGTTTGAACTGCCATGGGATCACACTGCACATATGCCAAACTCCTAGGGCAGTTTATACTCACATGTTGATAATCTGTACTTCTCAATGTCATACGTATTTTTGAGGCAGTACTTTCGGCAGTCCTCACTGTGCATGTTTCCTGTACTTTCCACCCGTTCAGGAAGGAACACACACAAATCCTTAAGTGTCCTGTTTGCCCTGCAGCAGGACATGGCACTATGCATAAGGGATTTGTCTTCTCCTCCTCTAAAAGCCACTCAGATGTGGCCAAGTTAAAAGCAAGGGCCTGGAGGGCAGGGTGTTTGGTGACTTAGGAAAATACTACCTGTGGTAAGTGAACTGCAGGCTGGGAGAACAGACAGAACTGGAAAAATGGAAGGCTGAAACGAGAATCTATTTGGCAAACCAGCTGGAATCACAGTGAGGGAATGACGAACCAGACAACAGTAAAAGGCAGGTTGACAAAACCAATCTTTGTGGGAACAGGCACAAAATCTAGCCCTCACTGAAGCATGTTATAGTTACAGAATCAATCCCCAGTCATACCTGCAAAGGGCCCAAATATGCAACCTTTCCAACAACATGGAAATTGCACTCAAAAACATATTATAAAATAAAAAGAGAAAGAAAAAAGGAAAAGATCAAGTAATTCCAGCCTCTGTGTTACCTGATCAGCATCCACAAACAGGATTTTATCAACAGCTAATGGGAAGAGCACATCTAGAAAGAGGATCTTGTAACCCCAGATGATTCGCTGTTTCTCTGTTTGTTGGTGGAGCCAGCGTGGCCATTTATACTGGACAAGCTCATACTGGAAATTATACTTCTTGGCCATGTATGGGATGAACTCCTGCAGAAGGAGAGGAAAAAAGCAGCTTATCTCAGTTCTTTGTTCCTCTGCAGGAAAAAGAAAAGGGCATTACAAGAGATACACTTCAGTCTAAGGCACAAAACATTAGAAAACGAAACACCACAAAGAAAATTAGTTTCACTGTTACTTCACACAAAGACAGAGCCCCAAAACGAACAATCAGTACAAATTGTAAAGCCAACTATCATAAGACAACTAAATATTTTGGTATTTTTCCCCACACAATCCCTTATGAGCCATTTTGTAGTGATCCACAGAAAAGTTTAAAAGAATGTATTACTCAAATCATAAAATTTCACAGACAGAATTATTTAGGGGTGAACAAAACAGTGTAAGTGGAAGTAATAAAACGAAACAAAAGAATTGGGAGAATTTTTTGACTGGAACAACTTGGTCCGTTGTCATATCAGTTGACATTCTTAACTTTGAGGCATGCCAAGGGATGTTGGTACAGCACAGCCATTGGGAAGGGAGGGAGAAGCAGCTTGTGGCTAATTTCTAATTACTAACAAACCTTGAATGTAGGTGATAGGTAGTTCTTCAGAAACCAAAACTTTAAAGGAGTCTTGGTATGTTTCAGAACAGACAACATCATTATGCTATCAAAAGAAAAAAAATAAAGCAGTTACAGAAACAACTGCCACCCACTAGAGATGAGCTGTGTAACAATTAAAAATGGCTGGTTCACATGATTAAACTATGTGCAGTTATGTGTCAGGTAACTGATCTTCACACATGAAGAAAAAGTGGATTGCTTCAACCTATTGTCAATTGCTTAGTTTCATCTACAAAATTACTACCCACCCCCCATCTGTATATTTTAACTAGTTAAAGAATATATGACCTGTTGTCTTTCACAGTCCTTTGAGAACAGAAGTTCAGATTCTTTTGGCAAAGGAACTATGGCTTATTCTGTAACTTCTCAACAATACATTGGTTATATTGTAGTGAGAAAATTTAGGACAGCAACATAATCTAGTGGACTTCTGAACTGCTGAAAAAGCTTTTTTATACTCTGGCAAATGCTACTGATTTTCCTTGTGCAAAGCAGGGCACATTATCACTTGACATCCCTGGATTATAAATTTTGAACTGACCGTAGGAATCTCTCATATAGATGTCCTGAAGCCACAGAAAATATATTCAGTACATCATCTTTATCCTGTTTCACATCTTCATTCCTTTGTCCTCCTGTGAATCCCCTGAAAGGATAAATATTATTATATGAAGGACAAGTAGCAAGGGCCAGGTCCTTAGGAGTTGCAAATATAGAAAATGGCTAGGGTATTGGTTTAGTACAGTTGGTCTGTGGGGCTTAGTGTCATCTCCCCACTGTCCAGGGCATCCTCCCCACAACACTGGGCTGTGCACACAGAAGGCCCAATAGCTCACAGATGAACACCTTTTGATTGAGAGAGCGCTGATTGAGGTGCACCTTCTGGGAAGGAACAATGTTTTCAGGCTCCCACGTAGCAGTGAGGGAAAAGAAGAGGAATGTGCAAAGTGGGAGCCCATGTCCTTCGAAACTAAGGAGTCCTATGAACGATAGCCCTAAATTCAAGCAGTCTTAATAGACAGCTTTGGAATACCACAGACATAATGGTTTCATCAAATAGTTTTACAGTTTCAAGAGACTTGCAGGTTATCATTGAAGTAGTTTTACCATTTGAGAGACTCCCAAAATCCAGATTCATTCTCACTGGTGCCATCACTTAGCAGATCTTCATTCATCATATCGATCTTTTTCTGAACCTGTAAAGCATAACATGACTTTAGTGAGTGGAACTACATATTGGGCAAACAGCCATGGAATGTTATCCTTACACTGGTTCTGTTTATACCTGTTTGAATTATGCCCCATAAGCTGACAGGGAACCTAAAGTGTCTGTGAAACCAGCTTAGTGATGAACTGACATCTTCCAAATGGATTCCACAGCTGCTTTTAGACACCAAAGGCATGTTAGTCTGAATGGTTTAAATGCTTTTTTAAGAGGTGTTTAGTGAGCAACCTTGATGATTGATTCCAAACCAGATAGACAGACAAGGCAGTGAATCAGGAGAACGTTTCAGAATTACTCCAGCACAAACAAATGTTGTCAAAGTGTAAACTAACTGTGCTATAGCCATCATTTATCTACCAATGATCCTCCTTAAACTTCTCAGCTATGTCATTATCTGATTGGCAACCTTAAGAGACAGTAGGTTAGTAACTTAATACTTCTATCTTTTTTTAAAAGTATTCTCACCAGCTCTATGTCAGACTGACAGAAAATGCATTACCAGATGAAGAAAATTTGTCCATAACAGGTAAAATAATGGCTCAGCGGACACACTGAACGTTTATTACCAGACATATATAGGCCATTAAGACTGCTTCTTCCTGAAGTCACAATTATGTCAGGAAAACATGAGTATAATTGTTTCTTTAGGACATACAAAAGGAACAGCACTTACATGTCACTCTCTCCTGTGTCAAAAATCCAAATCAAGTCTACAGATGATGCTGTCTGTTACTGATACCGGAACATAAGCTTTGTGTAGATTAACTCAAGTGTGGGCTTGTGGGAAGGGAGCATCAGGCTTTACTCAGTTTCTTCTCCACTGCTGGTCAAACAGCCTTTTTTAAGAGCAACTCTAGTTTTTTAACTCACCTTCACTTTAATAATTTTGCTCTTGAAGTTATTGAGAACGATAATAACTTCGCTAGCTTCAGGCAGAGAGTCTGTGCCATCATGGCTGAAAATAGAGTAAAATACTCACTCTTACTACAAAGCAGAAACACATTCTTTATTTCTTCTGCAAATTCTTCTACAAGTATTAAGCCTTAGCACTGTAAAACAGATTTGAGACATGCAACAAAGTAACAAATGCATGTATTTCAACACAGTGGGTTTTTTAATTAATTTCATCTTGCATAACTTATGCTCAGTATGAAAATGTAATTTGAAATGTAATTTGCTGTTCAGGTCCCTGCACTTTGGTAAGGGAACTGTTAGATTCACATATTACAATGCCTACCTACTTCAGAAGTTTCATAAGAAAAAGACTGAAGTATTTCTTATACTGTCCTACCTGTAGATCCTGTAAATATCTTCAGACCTGCCCTTTCTCAGTCTTAGAGTCCACGCACCAGGATTGGCTTTTAACTGGAAGTAACCCTGTAAAGTGAAAAGAACAGTTTCCAGAAAATGCAGAAAAAATTAAGTCATCTATTTTTACCCACTGTTGTACATCTGAAATTTATCTGCAGTCCAGCTGATTAACATAACATTAAGGCTTTAAAAACCAGAGAACAGGAGAAAATCCCCAGAAATTCCATTCAAACTTATTGGGTTTCCCCTAAGAGACAACGGTATGTAAACATGTAGCATTATTTGTTAGATGAAAGTCTTTCAGAGTGGTCTGATGGGAATAGTGCAATCCAAAGTCTTTTTCTGCAACAGCTTGCCTTCATGAAGGAGTGAGGGAATTTCAAAACACTACTTGGTAACTACACAGCAGTACACAACAAAATCTAAAAGAATTTTGGAGCTCAGCAGACTTACTTTATCTACAGCAGGAAGCAGTAACACAATTTATGTTACAAGATACCTCTTCTACAGAAATTTTAAAATTACAATGTGAAATTCAAATATTGTATTCAAGTCTTGTTGAAGCTTCAGATTCCAGACCTGAATATTTTCTTCCATGATTTAGATCATTACACCTATAGAATATATAAACATCAGTAGTGATGTTTCAGTGTCCCATCCAATTTCCTACTGTGGTCCCAAATGCTTGCACTTTCCTATATGAACCAGTCTGCTATAAAAACAAAATTAAAAAAATATTTTAAACAGGCACAGGGCATGTACCTGGTCTCTTGATGCCCCTGCACAGCAGAGACACTGAGCTGAGGAACAGAATTCCCAGATACAGCATGTGGTACATACATTTTGGTTTAGCTAATTAGAAAAAGGACATCTCTGAGCCATTAAGCTTTACTTCCAAACACGCACACACACTATGTGATCATATGTAAGTTAAGGAACATCTTCCTTTCTATAGTAAGAAATACTACATCATTCTAGAATATACTCTGGCTAAGAAAAGGCGTGCAAAAATAGAAAATGAGCGTGCGAATTTAAAAATAAGTATTTAGCATCAATGAATATTTTTTACCTTGTTTTTTCCTTTAATACATTTAAAGATCTAAAAAAAAAAAAAACCCACCAAAAGAAAAACCACAGAAAGCAATTTACTCCAGTTTTTCACTAACATTACATCTCAGGAAAACATTCCAGTGACTTACTTCCTTTGCCATAATTTTCAGTCCATTACCCCTCTCATGGCCCAGTGTGGACACTGAAAACAGACTGATCCCTTATGCAGTGGCCTTACAAAGGCAGCTGTAGGGACCAATCATAAGCTTGGATTTCCAGCACCTTTGCTCAACTCAAATAAGCAATTCCCATTCTTTCACACTTCCTTCATTTTCTACAGTGTCGGCTATTCTTGCTGACTCTCTCCATTTGTTCTCACAGATCTCCTGAAGAAATGGGTCCCAAAACAAGACAGCCATCCAACCTGAGGCTAACAGTACCAGAGCAGACAGCCAAAGGAGTACCACGTCCAGGAAAAAAAGCTGTCTGACCTTCCCTGAAAAGAGGCTGCTTAACAATATTGGCAGCATTTTAAGGCATTCTAGAAGACCCTTCTCAGCCAGCTGAAGGGAAAGGAACCCATCTTGAAAAAGGTAAGAGACAGAAGGTACACTGCGAGGTTTCAGACAAGTGTTAGAAATGACGTGGCTCTGATGTATTTGGAGGCAGCTGTGGAGTGCGAGCAACACCACATACCCACAACCCACAGGCTAGAAAATACTCAGGGATTTATGCAAGTGGCTGTGCTGACTGGAGCAAAAGCGAGTTGTTTCCAGTTTCAATGGAACACTTACCAAGTTGGCCATAACGATGGTATCAACGATGACAGGGCTGGTTGAAGTCCCCAGCGTAAACTGGAGTCCTCGAGGTGGCTGCCCAGTAGTAATATCATAGCAGTGTCCTTCCAGCAGCAGGTACTCCAGTTCATATTCTGCAGCTACAACACTATCAACCTGTAAGGAGCAGATACTGCTGACTGCAGCACTAGCTCTGAAGTGCCAGTCTCTAGTCCTTCAGTCATAATTTTATTATTAAACAAATATAGAAAGCCTCCAAGACCTCAGCTCCTTCATGTGACAAACTTCATACAAACATTGTTAAGAGTGGTCCCGACCAAAAAGATTTGAATCTCAACTGGTAATATGCTAGAATAAGAAAAGCATAAGATTGTTGCTCTATTCCATGATTTTTTTTTTAACCTTTACCAGAGAATGTACTCTGGCATTTCACAAAAAGTATATGATGGGCTCCAGAACTTTGACTGTAAATCTGTTTAAAACTTGTCTCATCTAATACTAACCACTGGAAATAAGCATTTTGTTTTGCTTTGCGTTACTCTTACAATGTGCTAGGGTACTGTGAAGAAATATCGATTTCTTTTTCTCTACACCAACCAAAAGTGCCAAGAAAAGAAGGGGAAACAAACACCCCCCACAAACCAAAAAAACTTGGGTCCCTACCAGGCTAAATTCAGATGTAGCCTGAGGACAGTACATAAGCAGAATAGTAGTCTAATCTCACAAAGCATCTTCTCTCATGCACATCCAAAAGGAGAGTTTAATTGCTACAACACCAACAGACTGGATATTGGGAGCTGGAAATGGTGCACCTGCAAAAGTAAGGCTGCTATTTATTTGGAAGCTGAGGATGGCACTTTGAATGCTTGAAGCATTTAGTCTCTCCCTCTCTCAGGCTTTCAATTAATCAGTTAATTAAGGGGTGGACTTGGGAATCAGAGGCTTGAAATGTGTAGCAATACCAGTGGTTTACTAATGGCTTTACAGATAAAAAGCAAAAAAAGTCCTAAACCCAAATATACCAAACCAAAACCCAAACCACAGAATAACGCATACTCAGTTTCCTAGATTTCTGAATAGGCTAGTACAGGATTAGCAACATGAGACAATACCACAATACTGCATCATATTTCCAAACAGTATCAGAGATGCGAAACTAAGAGGAAACTAACAATAAATGTTCCTTTTCCAGAGGCCTCTTTGCAGGGGGTTTGACAGACTCGTTACACATGCAACCAACAAGTTTTTCCTTCTTTATCCCTATGTATGCAGGGTAGCACTGGCCAGATCCTTAATCTAAAAGTGTGATTCAAGGCCTGTTCAAACAGCAGTGAGCTCCTGAACCTGCAGGAACTGAATGCATTTCAGCTGCGTGGTTTTACTGCTGTATTGATACTGCATGTCCTTTTGTGGGCCACAGGAATGTTTGCCAGTAACAAAAGCTGTGAAAATGAACATGCAGCTGAAACCAGCTTGATAGCTTCTTGGAGCAAGGCAAAGGTCCTGCTTCAAGCCTACTGTATTTTTGAACCTCTGGTTCAGGCATCCACAAGTAGTTGAAAGCCACAATCTTGCTGTCCAAGAGCTTAGGTTTCCCTGTATCCCTCCTAGAACTTAGAGGTCTGCAAATATCCACAGTTCTATGTTTATTGGCATTTTAAAATTGTACATTTCTATTCCATAACAAAAATAAGCTCTGGAAAAACACCACCACGTAAATGCAGTAGTAGGAAAATACTGATTTCTCTTACCTCCTGTAAGTAAATATTGTCGAGGTCATATGGGGTTCTGACAGACTCCACCATCCAGCTCTCAGGGGTATTTAGGTTCAGAGTGAACAGTGGAGACTGGGGCATATCCAAAAACTTAGCAATTGGACCTGGAGCAAAGTTATTCTCTGCTGTGAAAGAAATCTCTGGCTCCAAAACATAACGATAAAAGCTGAAATTTCAGAAAGGAAATGTTAGAACATATTTCTGCCAAACTTTGCTAATATTTCACTCTCATTGAACTTCCAGATGGCATCAGCTTTCCTGAGCCTTCAATATCTCCAAGGTTTTGTCCAAAGCAACACAGGTTGTGTTGGCCTTAGAACAGGTCAGAATTTCCATCTTGAAGGACCAAAAATATGCAAGACTCAATCAGTAAGACTAGTAAGTTATTTAATTTTTTTTATCATATGAATAAAAAGCACCCAACTTGTAAACTAGCAGAATTACCTCATGCTGTCCACAAATTCCCAGATTCTCTGTAGGAAATGATGCTATTATATAAATGAGCTCAAAGCAGTTATTGAGACTTTCTGTAGGGCATTTGATCATGCTTCTGTGCTTGCATATTCCAACAGGTTTTACTCTCCCTATCTCTCTCTTTAACCCTGGCATGGAATTGCTTACCTTTTCAGTGGCATGTCAGAGAGTTTGGACTGGCAGTTCATAAACACTCTCAGGTTCATATTTATCAATTGGTTCAAAACCTAAAGTAATGAGAGAGACATCCCTTAAAATGCTAATGAGGAGAGCTGACCACTGCAGGACCTCAGGGAGGCATGTTACCTGCTTATTCCCCATCTTCCCTTCTCATGATTTGCTTTACCACACCCAACTTTCAATTGGTCGTTTTAAGAACAGTTACCTGCTTCTAATTTTGCAGACATTCTTTTTGGCATGTTGAGACTTTCTTCCTCAAGAACAGAGTCATTGCAAACTAAACTGTTTGAATGGTGAAACTGAAAGCCCTCTGGACAATACCTGAGCATGATTTTGTTAGTGTGTAGTACAGCCTAATTAGTTTTTCCACTAATAAATGTATTGTGCAACTATTGACACACCGTTAGAAGGCCATAGGTCACCATCCAGTTAAGGAGGAAGATGAACATTCCAAAATGACAGAACAGAGACAAACTTTTGTAGCGTATTACAACACTGCCCACATACCAAAAGTAATGGAGCAAGTCTTTGAGCATCTCTGGTCACAGGATCAACAATAGCCACAACATCAAAGTATGTCTCCCCCTCTTTTGGCCTCAGTTTAACTGCACTAAACAGAAGAAAACACAATTTTGAAGTAACAAGCATATGGATAAACATAGGAAAAGCACTGCTATTGATCTCATTCTGAACTCAAATTGCTTCTTAAATGCTGTGCACCTTCTGAAACTAGACAGAGGAAAAAACCAGGTATATACATATAAGTGTATAGAGATAGGTAGACAGATAAAATTAATTTCTTGAATCTTTTCTTGCTGAAAACTGTTGGGGACTTTCCTATTGCTACTTGGGTTTTTTTTTCTGTAACTAAATGCAACATAAAACAGTGGGAAAGTTAAAAGACGCAGGAAAGTATACTGTTCAGCAAATGCCAGAAATCCTATACCTGTACTGTTCTTCAAAAAAATGATACTCAATCCTTGCCTCTCCTTTTGGCTGAGCAGAAAGAAGAGCATCCACTTTCATTACCAAGTCACTTGCCCTGAAAAGAAGGAAAAGAAAGGTATTCAAAGATATTCAAAAAATGCCTGTACTTCTCACATTTCTTCCAGTCAGCAGAAAAAGAGAAGGCAAAAGGAATTCAGTTACACAAACGTTTCTACTACCTCTCTACACAAGCTCTGAGGAATTAAACATATTTAAGGTATCCACCAGTAATTTAAACAGTTTGCAGCCTTGTTACTGAGGGTACCAAAGGGTTTAACTCTAACAAATACAGAACAGCTGTATTTTTAGGGGTATTTTAGCATTTTAGGAGTCAACCATGTTACAGGCACTGCATTCCTGAACTGCACCAACCTCTCAGACCTGGCAGCCATTCAGATAAAACCCTTGTTTTTGTGGTGTTCCAAATTTACACTGCAACTCTAAGCACTGTGAAGCAATTCTGTATGTGGAGAAACTTTTGAGAGAGAGACGGGTCCTATCATAAAAGATAATTCTTTTGATAACTTCTTCCTTTTTATTAATCCCATAAATTTTCAGTCTCCTATTTTAAGAACATATTCAATATTGAAGATTCAAAACCTCTTGAAAGTTCAATGAAAATTTGTACATCACAATTTCGCCAAGAAGCAATACTGTAACGCAAAGGTGTCTCAGCTTTTCTTCAGTTAAGTCGGTCTCATAGATTTAGAGCTATTCAAATTGTTCATAACAAACCCACACACCTGGTGAAATCTGACCAGTTCTACAGTGTTTTCCAATGCAGCAGATAATTTCTAAAACTTTCGAAAAACTTTTGCAGCACTCAAACCTGAAAAAAAAAAAAACAAACACCAAACCCACTGCTCTGTCTAAAACTAGCCTATGTTCAAACTATTTCCAACACAACAATGGATGCAAAAGTGTTTGGAATTCTGTTAAAACCTGTTCTCCTAGGCTTCAGAATAACATAAGACTTCTGCAGAACAGACCTTGCGTTTAACATAATTGACCACCAGCCTTTAACAATCAAGCAGCACCACAGAAAAATGTGATGCTTAATATAGGAGAAACTACCTCCATAGCTATGACCTCCAACACACCAACACAGGGGACTCCTGTTGTTCTGAACTTCAATATCACTTTCTTTTGATTAGTTCACTTCAAGGCTTTGTGCAGTAACTATCTAGAACTATGATTTCCATTTTCTTATCTCTGCCTCTTTTCCTAGTGTTTCTCTCCAAAAAGTTAAAAGCAGTTTAAACAATTCCATAGTACTGATACGGAAATATATTACTACAACAATTTTTATGTTCATAAGCCAAGAAGCACTTAACTAAATCACAAAGAAAGTGTTGTCCAGTGTCTCATTTTCTTCCCTTCTTTCTGCTTTTAAATCAACTGTAGTTATCTTACATATGAGTTGTTAAACCCTGACGTATTAAAGGTATTTGGTTTAAAATAGTGCGTCAGGTAATATTCAGCCAGGGGAGAAACCCAGAAGTAGTCTGAAGGCCTTAGGATTAATGAGAAGTTAGGCTTCTCTGCCCTTTGGAGAAGCAGAAAGGTAGTCCAGTGCAGAAAGCACTTTGAAGAATAAATGCAGTAATGTGTGCAGCAGTTTATACTACTTCACAACTCATCTCACAGCAGCAAACAACTAAACCGTGAACTGAACATCATCCAGCTGAGCACAGCAGACAATTTAGCCAAACCCTGTACAATGTATCACCACCTTCAGGATTTTTTCAGTCCACTTGTATCCATTCCTGACTCTAATCCAAGAATCCATTCCTGAACTACTCAGGTAACACTGCAGGCTGTTGCTGCCCATGCTGCTATGGTCCAAGGACTAGCTCAGCAAGTACCAATATATTTACAGTTTCAGGTTCATCTCAACAGTTCCATATTAAATTCCTAGACTCAGGCACTTTCCAAGTTTCCTGCTGGTTGTTAGAGATGCTCCAGCCAACACAATTCCTCCAACTTCCAGTGGAAGACAAAGGACCAGCAGGTTGTATTAGGCACAAATGATGCCTCAAGAATGATAAGCTCTGAGGACAGTAGTGCAGTCAGAGTGTCAGAACTATCTCCTGAATCTGGGGGATAGTTACAGCTCCATACCACCAGGAGATGGTGAACTACACAAAAGTCACTAAAGCACTTTAAATCAAATAATTTACACTGTTTTCCCTTCACACTTGCCCTCTGAAGAGCTGAGCCTTGACCACAGGAACACACCCAGAATGTACTTGGCAAAGCTTTCTTCCAGGCTGCAGACAATCATGTCATCAGAGTCCCAGCACCTCTTTATAAGCCTTTTACATTTACTTACAGATCTTCTTCAAATCCCAGCTGCTGAATCTGAGATTTGATCTTCTGTCCTGATGTCTTCAGTATGATATTTTCAAGGAGATGAAAATCATCTTGATTGAACATCTCACCATCCTCTAATGGGCCAATAAGCTACCAAAAAAAAAAAAAAAAAAAGGCAGAATCACAATTATTAGGCAAAGGCTACATTGAAACAAAAATTCAAAGATGTATTTATTTAAATATTCCAGCCCAGTCTCAGTGGCAACCAATTAGTTCAGGCTAATATTAATGTCAATGGCAGCAGATTTTAACAGGTAAATCTAGCTATTTAGAGCCAGGAGTCCCAAACTAAGGCATAAAATGCATATTACATTATACATGCAATACATCTGGAAGGGGCAATGGAATACCAGGCCAAATCCAGTAGTCTAGGAAGACTCCAGCAAATCTCCCTCTTCTAGCCTTCAGATGCTAAAAAGCTCCCTAGGAAACTCTTACTATTTTGCTAGTGAGAGAAATAAAATACCGAACACATCACCTGAGATTTTTTAACCCATTGAAAGTATACAGTAACCACTGGGACCTGCACAGGTTTTTCCTAACTAGGAAGCAGATAACAAAACAAAACCCTATGCTGTACATAGTTGGGTTTCATTAGTTGCAGAGAAACAGTATTGTAACACCATTTACCTAATCAAAGATAAACTAACACAAAAAGCTGATAGCAGAAACCAAGGCAACTCGGTCAGGGTCAGATACAGCAGTATTTTGTCCAGTTAAATGACAGCACAGTCTTTCAAATTTATCAGCCTTTTCCACCCCTGGACTCAATTCATTGCCAGCATGAAAGCAGCTCTGTTATTCTGTTATTGCGAGATCTGAATTTGTACCAAATTAACTGCACACAGTACAAAGAAAAAAATCACACAGGTCTGAATAAATTCTAAAGGCAACTGAGACTTAAAAAAGGCTGAGACTCCCATGTCTGGCCTCTAGACTCTGCTGTTGAAGATCAGCTTCCTTCCCACATGTGGAATATCTCTTTTACTGTTTGTTCTCACCCGTCCATTGCTGATCACAGCCCTCTGCCCTTTCTTCAGCTTTAGAACATCTCTGCAATATACTGCATGTGACAGAATAAAATCCACCTTAGGAGATTCAAAAGCTTCTTTGAAAATACTGGTATCCATACCCTAAAAGAAAAGAATACTTGACATTGAAACAGGAAGAAATGTTGATGTCTGCACACTTTTTAAAATGTACCTTTTTGTTTATATTCAAGAACATCTTCATATCTTGCTAAAACTGATCCCTGGCCCCCTTTTTTAAAGGTCTTAAACCTGGTTTTTGTATGTCACCTTTAAACATTATCCAAATTTCTGCTGTGAAGGGTCACAGCTATTTAGACTAGTTCCATTCTTCTTAAGTGACTCGTATCTAATTTTTTTAAATGTTGGGAAAAGTAATTTTTTTCTGAGCTTTTTAAAAAAAATATCCCTCTCTCAACTTCTCAAGAAAAAACTGACTCTCTTCAACAGATCCCTGAACCCACATTTCTTCTGACTTTTCAAAGTTACATAGCTTTGATGTGCGTGAGGATTTACTTTATGTTGAGATGGACTGTTGTACTTAGATAAGTTTACTTTTCAGATATTAAAAAAAAAACAAAGCAGCAAACGCAACAGTATTAACTCTCCATTAGTACTGCACCTTCTGCATATGAATATACTAAACTACAAAATTCATTTAAAGGAACAAGCAAAGCACTTTATCCTTGCAAATGCCAACAGATATGCTTACCCCAACAGCAAATTCCAAGATGTCAGCTCCTGCCTCCAGTGCCTTCGCAGATTCTTCTTTTGTCATCTTTGTGATGAAGTTCTTGGCATTATTTGATGTTTGTGTCTGCAGAGCTGCCCATATGGCTTTAGCAACAACTGTATTCCGGCTGTTAGGATCTCCACTAGGATTATTAATCATGCTAATTCGAACATTATTGCTGGATTTCTGTGTTTAACAAAACAAGCATTGGGAAAGTTTTAGATTGCAGGTGTATTTTAAATGAAAAGAACATATCTATCGGAATAACGTTATAGCAAAAGCCTTGCATTTCTTAACCAGAAAATCAGCTTCCAAATTGGGTAACAGCACAAGGTTAAAATGATGAATGAACTGATTTAACATCAATTACTTAGCTTATGTATAGACCCCACTGTCACAGGAATCTTCTAGATAGTCCTGTGCTACACAAGGAGATCTAGGACTATGGCCACCACTCAGTCTGGAAAGCGAGTGATTTAGCAGTAAGCTGTGCACTTTTATGATTCAGTTATCCTTCCAGAATAAATGAGACAGAGCAGAGAGCAATGCTTATGCTCATCTCCAAACCAAAACACAGACATTTCAGTTTAGCACCCAGGGCTTAAAAGAACATCTTTACTGTATTATCATAGTGCCAGGAGGAAATTCTATCCTAACACAAGATCAGTGATGTTTAAGCCTCTGCAAAAAAAGATGAGGCTGGAAATTAGAGACCTTGAAGGGAAAACCAGTCTCCCCAGGTCACACCACAGAAGAAGCCCAACTTGCGTTTTTCAAGATTCTATCAAGTGCTTTGTTAGCACCGCTAACCAGTTCCAACCAGAACATTGCCTACCTGATGTTTAATGGCATCATATAATAATTGCCTCCCTGAAGGTTTATCAAAATCACCAACAATCCAAAAAGTAACTGGTCTAACAAAGGAATCATCTGCAATTATAAAAAAAAAAAAAAANAGAAATTTGAGGGTGAAGGAAAGAAAAGCTTCTGGTTTTCATCATTTGGAGGTAAACTATGATGCACATGCAAAGACTTCAAAAAGAGTAAAATTTCACAGAAAAGTTATGGATGAAGCTAAGCTATGAAGTCTGGCAAAACAAGAATAATAGTATTGACATACTGGTTTTCATTAGGTCATTCGGAAAACCCACATGGGTCAGCATGCATCACTCTTCCTAAGCTGAATTCTTTCAGTGTTTCTGGTTTTTTTGGGTTTTTCGTTTTTTTGGGTTTTTTCTCCCTTTTTAACCACAAATTATAAAAGAACCTATAAATAACTTGCAGATTTCAACTAAGGTACAGACATATCACATCATTGCACTGAAGCTGTTAGTTTACAAAATCAGTTTTGTATAGAGACAAAAGTGCTAGAGCAAATATGCCTTTCAACAGCTTATTCCATTCCCTGATGGTTCTAAAGCCAGAGTTATAAAGCAAGCAAAAATTCCCAAATGAAATGCCAAAATGTGAGTTACCATAGATCTCCTTGGAAGACATTCCTGGTCAAAAAGCAGAACAGAAAGGGGGAAAGGAGAGAGACATTAATAATTTGATAGTAATCCCAATGTGTATCAAGAAGCTGCAGCACTCTACTGGGCATAGCTGAATCACTACAGTTCAAATCCAAGAAGCAACAAGTTTGTGCTGATTTTATTAGAACCTTTGACTTATTTTTCCCCTCAAATAGATGAATGCTATAATTTCATGGTACAGCATTAGTTATTACCAGTTTCATATGGTAGGGTGAGAGCATCGTTCTGAAAACCATTTGGAAACAGTGCCATAGCACTGTAACTCGGATATGACCCGAGTTTCTGTGATCTTCCCTCTCTAAAAACCAGCATGGCAGTGCTTTGTAAGTATTGCTGGCTCAGCAGCAGCAATAACTTCCCTATTATTTTAGAAAATAAATGTGCTACAGTATTACTGTAATCAGGTAGCAGTTATTAAATATCTTAAGTAACAGAAAAGGCAGTGACCCAAAAATGTCAAGATATGGAATTGCAAATTAATGCACTTTCAAATGACCATGCTGAGGTATGGGTTTAATTAATGCTCCACAAAAGCAAAACAAGAAACCTGTTCAGATCCAAATGACTGAACAAGAACCAAGGGCAAATATGAGACAGAAAGAACACTGGGAAACATGTCAGGTAGTGCACACAGGTTGCAGTGGCTGGAGATGGTACCAGGGAAACCTGGGAGAGTCAAGAACAAGAGGACCTGGGTCAAATGACAGCAGCTTATTTCTGGTATCTAACTGAAATGGATACAAGAAAGCTCTGATTATGTCCAAGTAGGCCTGATTAGGCTCTGTATCATGACTGTGCATGCACTTCCTACACTGAGAGGGACAGCCGAGTTTTAACAGTGATGGGAGACTTTACATGTAACTGTGACATTGAAAAAGCAGTTCATACACTGGGGCAATAAAAACAGCACTGACTACATTAGGAGCTGTCATATAATGGGCAATAACAATTTTCTTCTGAATCCACGTAACTTTTAGTAATTTTGAATTATGAGACAGAGAGCTAGAACCAGCCGCTTTTATATTTTTCTCCTCATTGTCACTGCAGGATCAGAGCTTACACTGCTGCATTTCTGCACATCACAGTACAGCAAGAGCAGGTTGGGTGGGACTTCATTATTCTGTAAAAACTTGGTCTGGGTTTAAAGAGGGGAACATTCTTCTCCCATGCAGTTGTCATGTCTCACAAAAAAATTAAAAAAAAATAAAATAAAATCTTTCTTTTTAACACTTAGACTGCACCACTACCCACAAGCCCGACCAAGGGTCAGAGTGTGTATTGAAAACTGTATATAGGCTTGGAAACACACGTAAAATAAGATCTGCATTCATAATCCACCACAGATGTTACCTTTCTTTGTTAAATAGGTCATGCTGTTAGCAACAGCAGCTGTCTTATCTTTAGACTCCAACGTGGTAAATCGAGCAAAGTCATCCACAAAAAAGTTATCTGAAGAAGAGAATAAGTATTAGATGCTAAAGCAACTAGTCCACTTAAAATGAAAGAAAAACCACTCCTATTAACCAGAACATTAAGAATACATCCCATTTCACTCCTTGTAACACTTCTTTTATGTCTCATTTCCATTGTTAATACACAGGCTGAGAAATGTATTTTGCTGTCTCACAAGTTACTGCATTGCATATTTGATAGGCAGAAGTCAGTTAAAAGAATTGTCCAAGTCTCACATAGTTGATGCTAATATATGTAAATAATATATACTTAAAAATCCACTGTGTTACTATTTTTCAAGCAACTCAAAAAAGGCAGTTGTACTGCCATTAAAATGCAGTCACTGCCTTGGACATTCAAACTTTTGGCCATGGAAAGTTCTGCCAAACCTGAAGTAATTCCAGAAATTACTGTCAACTCCAGCTCAACAGAATGTCAGAACTAAGAAACAAGCTGCTTTATAAAACATTATGCATTGTAAAACGTTATGCAGTCATATAAAATACACATTATATGACTGTTTTTGGTTTTCCCCAAGCATTACTAATTTCTCAACTTTATGAGTCACATTCCCCTAAAGGTTTGTACAAAATCAAAACAAATTCCTATTTTGAAAATACGTAGACATTAATGTTGCTGTTGGATAAAACATCTCCCCAGCACCGGGACTGGAGCATCACTTGGGGTGCTGTTAAGAGCTTTGCCATTAGAGCTTTCCATTGGGACAGCAAAAGTCTTTGACTCAGATACTTCAGGTTTAATGCAATCAAAATCATCTCTTACTTGTTCCTGTCAGATCTAGGTACTCTCTTTCAGATGTTAGGATTCTTGAGTTAATTCTTGGAACAACATTAGGCTGGTTCATGATATACTCAACCACATCTTGGTCATTAGATAGTTCACCCTGAAGGAAAGATCAAAGAAGCAGTATTTGTTACTTCACATATACAATTGCCTTAGAAAACTTTAAAAAAAAAAGGGAAAAGGGGAGAGAGGGGAGAGA
>VWZG01001745.1:71614-113977 GCA_013396735.1 Grallaria varia
AGGGGAGAGAGGGGAGAGAGGGGAGAGAAGAGAAAAGAGCAATGATGCAAGTTGAGTTGTTTGGCATATTATGTATTCGGGGACTTAGGAATCAGTTTATCCAAATCTAATTTCTCTCTAAAGCCATAGCTGAACTCAGCACCTACCAGGTACACAGCTCGCTGGAAGATGCTTGTGGTTTCCAGGATTTTGTGCATTGTCATGGTTTCCAGGTCATCAGGATCCAGCTGATCTTTTTGAAAAGGCATTCCATTGAACAGCACAACAGGGAGAGGGCCTACACCTGTTTGGTCATAGTAACCTCTTGCTGCCTAAACACAGGAAAAGAAGCAGCTTTACCATGTCAGTCCACTGCCGTTAATGAGCCATGCAATATTCACAAGACTATTCTAAACACACAAAGAGATTCTTCCAGCTTCTGTATGATACAGAGAATATTCATTTTACACAGTGCATAAGATTCTGTATCTTACATGCACGAGACATCCCTGACTTTCAGAGTTTCAAAGCAAAAAAAAGTTACTTCATAACTCAGAAATGCAAAATACTCCATTAAGCTCATAATGTGAATTAATTCCATTGAGCACTTTCTGGTAATAGCAAAAAATGCACAACAGGAAATCTGACTGCCTGTGAAAGCAAATGCAATGTGAGCAGCGACAGCTGTAATACAAGAGAGGGTAGAGAATTTTCTTATTTTTTTAAGAATGTGTTTCTTAAATCTGTAAGAAAATACTGACTGTGGAGCAGGGGGTTATTATGTCAAGACAAATTTCCCCATTTCATGTAACATGCACTGTCACTGATGCTCCGTTAGGGACTGAAGTTAATCAGGTTCTACTGGTCGAGGCCTCTCCTGTCATACAAAAACGTCTGTCTTACTTTTATGGATTCTTATTTCCTCTAAAGGCTTTTCCCTTCACTATCCTACATAGTGTCCATATCCATGGAAGATGAAAAGCATGTGTGCATGCAAACCTTTATCTAAAACCCTGATTGCATTCCTTACATTTACAGATGTAGGCAGCATCTTGTGTGTTACAGAGCAACTGGTGATAGTATTTTCATTATTTGTTTTAGAATATTCAACAAAAACAGTAGCATTCCCCCACAGAACCTCAAATAAAACATGCTTCATCTCACATATAAGCAGTCCAATAGTGATTTGCTCTCCCAGTTTTCTCCACACAGAAAAGTATCAGCCCTAAAAACAACTTCAAGAATTATTTGTAGAAGATTGTTGAATGTCTTGCTATAGGAAAGCCATTTTGAATTCATCATCACAGCTTTATCTCACACAGTATTCAAATACTGATATGGGAAAGCTCACACCAATCCCTTCTAACACTAACCCTCTTGGTTTTCTCATCAACCATTCCATTACCTTGATTTTTCTAGCAATTTTAAACTCTACTGAAGTCTGCGTTCCAGAATGAAAGCATGATTTATGAGTCACATGGAAGTTATCTTGGTACTGTACATATAGGTTTAAAAAAATATGTACTACACGGTACGTATTATGTACATTATATGAAGCTTGTGCTGAGCATAAATATTTAGTAAAGTCACTCAGTGCAATACCAAAATAGTTACCCGGTTGGTAAGAGCACTGGATCGAGAAATTGTACGTAACTATATTTTCTAAATGGTGTTTAAGCAAAAAGAGTGGGGGAAAAAAAGCTCTATTTCATGAATTCTTACCTTTCTGTTTTGATCATAGGCAGAGTCAATTCCCAGAATGCTGTTGATTTCGACATAAGGATACTGTTTCTCAAGAACACTAACCACATGCTCCACTTTCAGCTGATCTCCTGTTTTTACTTTGTTATATATCTGAAAGGGGAATACAAGTTTACAGCTGCAACTATAAAGCCTCAGTCCTTATCAAGGTATCCTGTCACCTGTATTACAGTAGTTGTAAGAAGATATTAACAGCCAGATTGCAAAACATATATCCATATTTATTAGCCACAATAACACCTCCTAAGCACTTGCTGCCATTATAAATACCTTGCTATAACTTGTAGTCATTCCAGTGAGATTGGAAAATGTAAATATGCATTTCTTTAAACAATAAGTTGCATCTTTAATTAGAAAAGGTATTGAGGGGTAAAAGTAGAGCTTTGGGGAAAAAAGCCTCAAGTAAAGCACACCAAGGGACACACCCATCCCTTCAGAACTGGGGATATGTTTATAAACAATAAAACAGACCTCATATGTTAAAGTAGGTAACAGTTTCCCTCTTAAAAGCACAAGATTTTATTTTGAGTTACAAATATATACCACTACTCCGACAGCCTTCCCTCCCGCCACATCCACCCCCCCACCCCCCAAAAAAGTCATTGTCTTTAAGTCACCAGCAATTTAATGCCCCAGCTTGCCAATTAGTATGTATCAAACCACAGGTGAAATGCATTTACCAGCACCTTTGTTATCCTTTAATGTGACAGAAGTACACAGCTGGAACTGCTCCAAACAAATTATAACATTGAAGGGATGCAGCAGTTCAGAACTCACTGACAGAATGACCAAAGGGACAGGATCAGAAAAACATGCAAAAGTGTTAAGTGTCACATTTAAGCTTTGTCTCATTTGTTAAAGTGAGGTCAGAAGCACTTTACAAAGACACATGTATTGTGTGGTACTAGTATTTGGAGATACTCTGAATATTAACCAAATGAAAGAACAATTCGTTCCATTATTTACATGTTAGTCCATTAAGATAATCTTACATATATGGAAAATATTAAAACATTAATTTTCCTTTTAAATTAATACTTACCGACATAACAGTCTGGAAAGCATAACTGTTGTCCATTTCTTGTGCCACATAATTGTATGTCCTAAGGAGGGCAACTCCAGGATCCTGAAGTCCATCAACGTCTTCTGAGTCATTAACCACAAAGACTAGTCCTATTCTGCAAACAGATCCCCAGACCATCAATTTATTACACTAATAAAAGAATCAATCCTTCATACAACTGTCAGCTATAATCATCATGTTAGACTAAGGCTTTTCCTAGAATAGCCTGGTAACAAACAGATCAGAGCAGCCAGGAATCAAACTTAGGACACACAAACCGTAACGAGTCCATCAGAATCTTGCTTTTCGTCTCTCTCAACCCAAAGTACTCAATTTAAATTTGTTTTTGACTGTTAAAGAAACTGAACTCTGTTTTGCTAGTAGCAAAGTTACATTCAAAAAATGTACATGTACCGTCAGTACAAGGTATGTAACATTTCTGCAGCGTCCTAGCAATGAGAATTCTACAATTGTTAAAGTCACAAAAATAAAACTGACGTAAACACCCCCAAACTTTAAAACACAGCAATTACCTCAGTGGGATGTGGTTACTGAAGAACATCTCTACCACGTTCAGTAATTCTGCTGTGGTCTCTTGAGCAGGATCTACTATCAGCACCTGCACACAGACATTATATGAAAAGTTTCCATTCCCTTAAGAGGTCAAGAAGCAGTTTTTCATCAGAGATTGCTCTATTCATGTCTCAGTGCAGAATTATCATCAGTCCTACTTTATACACTGCCAGGGAGATAAGGCCCACAGCTTGAGGTGGTTCAAGTTCCTATTTGCCCCTAACCAGAGTTCTTTTCTCTATAGGGCCACTCTGCCCCATGCCAAGAATTACAGCGCAGAATTTATAAACTCCTTATTAGATCTTATTTTAAGTACTTCACCTAGAGACTAAAAAGACACCCAGAAATAAGCAGAGGGCTGTTGATCATACCTTGACAGAAATAAGGAAAGGGCTGTTGATCATACCTTGAAGTCTCGGTGCATGAGTTCTTCCTAACTGAAACAACTAAATTTGACCTTAACTCAGCTAAGAAGACAGTATTTAACAAATTTCAGGGGCTTCATCAACCAACTTTAGGTGTTATCACAAAATGCACCAAATTCATACTCCTATCAGATGATGGCTTCTTCTGTTGATGAAGCATTTTTTGGCACATAGTAGATCCCAGAGAATCACACTCAATATATTATTTCTGAATCTCAGCCATAACTTACTACTATAAGTCGAATAAAACCTGTTAAAAAAGCCTCCTATCCCAAGCTACTTATGTGACATGGAATCCAGCATACCTGTGAGGCAAATTGCAAAAGGTAATCTCCTTGCTCTTGACAAACCAAAATGAATATTTCATTTCTAGTTTACCACTTACAAAATTATGGAAGTTTTTTCTAATTTGTCTGATCACTCCTGGAAACGTGGGACGCAGGAGTTCTTGCACACTGGAAGGCCAGGAATTATACCGGCTGTCAACTTCAAGATTGTTGATCCACTAAGAAAAAGTAAAGGCATTTAAACGATTGACACTTCTCCTGCTTGAGTCTGAGACTGTAAAATATTTTCAAATCATACACTATATTGAGAACCATATAAAAAAGAAATTAAGCTTTTTAAATTATAATCTTATTTTGCTTTTTTTTCTTCACTGCAGTTTCAGAGCTGATTGTGAGGTAAGGACAAAAGCTCCGCGAAAGCTTAGGAATGCACTGCCAAGCAGCAAATCGAGTCTTTCTATCTAAAGCCATACGCACTGAAATCACAGGGCTTCTGATGTCCACAGCATAGTCAGAATCTGACGGCTGGATGTTCAACTTCAGAACATTGTGCAGGGAAAGACCCTCAATTCCTAAGCTGTGCAGGCCTTCCATAACGCGGGCTTCGTTGCGGAGCACATCAATCAAGCTGAAATGAAAAGGGAAATTGTGCTGAAACTTAAAGACACTGCAAATAACTTGCTCTAATCCTAAGGGTTAACAGATGAAAGGTATAAAAAGGAGTCTACCATGGCTGTTTTTTTTTTTTATCACCTATTTCTAGCTATCCTAGGAAAACTGAGGTAACGAACCTATTCCATTTCTAGGGAAAACTACATTAAAACAGGATAACTAATGCATGATATACATACACAATTTCATTCCCATTATTGAAACACACCTTGACAAAGATACAGGGTGGCTTTCAGATGAAAATGTCACAGTTGTTTATACTTTGAGACTTGGTCTGTCTTCAGAATAAAACCTGTAAGTTAACAGCCTTGGAGACCAAAACCTTGCTAGTCACAGCACAGACCAAAAGAACAGTACAAAGGTGACTTCCCATTTCAATCTTCAAGGGTATTCTAGCTTTGACATTAGCTTTTTTGTTAGAAATGCCCTTGAATAAGAGAAGGAACCTTGGCTTTTTACAGTACTTATCAATTAAACCTAGTCTAGATAATAGACTTTGTGAAGAAGGTTCAAAATTGTCTGAATAACTTCATCATTCACGCACAAGCAGGATGAAGCTCCTAAGCAGAAAACGATTATTGCGAAAAATAAAACATTCCTACCTAAATATGTCCTGAGTGTCTAAATCAATAAGTAGTCCATTGATGAACAGGGCAGAATCTCCTGGCTGCAATCCCAATGTTCCTTTGAAATACTGAAAGGAAGCAGGAGGCCATTAAAAGAGTGCTCTACAGAGAAAACATTATTAGAGAATTTAATGTGTCAAACTGTAGATTTTATCTCCCTTATTACATTACAAATTGCATCACATTACTTCCCAACTGCAGCCTTTGCTGACTTTTTGCACACATCCATTACCGGAGGAAAACACAGCTGAAAGTAATTTAGTGCAGAGATACATAAATCAAAATTCTATTTGTTCCTTCCTACATGATTCAGCAGTGAATTGTAAAGTCCCCGAGAAGACTTTTTAAACATACTCAGATAAAATAATTAAAATGCCTGAGATAAATAATTAAATTTATTTTTTTAGCTGACAGCCCATAAAGCAGATGGCCAAATAGCATCCAGTTCCCCGTCTTAGCTCCTTAACATGCAATTTTGGGTAGAAAATACTTAAACTTCTGGATATTGCATGGTGCTCACTACTGGAACTAACTACTGTGTTTAAGGTAGCAATTAAGTCCTGATCTACTGGATATGTCACCAGTGAAAAGCAGATGAGCTGTTCTTGTAGTCTGATCTCCCAAAACCAGAGAGCACACACATGGAAAAAAATCTTACTAGTATTTTGGTATTTATTCCAAGTACCTCTAAGCAGTACCCGGTTTTAATGGGTACTTGCCACTGAATTGAAGCACCATCCCAGAGAATAACACTGAATCCAGAGAGATGAATATAACACAGTCTTCCTGAAGCAAATTTCCCAACTCTAGCATGAAAAATTATGTTTACAAACTGAAAAACAATATTGCTATTTTCCAACACCTCTTGTCCTGCAGTACCAGTTACATATTTCTGTTAAGATGCATGATGAACACAGTAAGAGAAACATAGTATTTGGACATTTAAAAACTAAAAACATTGCTATAATGAAGACCGTGACCAAAGCAGACAGAGGAATAGCAAAACTACCATGTGAAGTACCAAGAACAGGAAAGCTGCTTCTAACTAGAAAAAAATGTATGTATTTTATTAAACAAATAAGGTTCGTAGAGAAAAGTTGAGTGTTAAATTGTATCTTTCTGTGGATAATTACATAATAAACTCTAACATACTAATAGCAGTGAACTTAACTATCAAATAATAGTCACACAAACTGAGTTGTGCAAAGAACAGCTCCAAAGGGCAGGGTTAGATGTAGCCAGATCTGCATCTAGTAGCCTAGGTATTCTCTGGAAAAAAAAAAAAAAATCCACAAAAGCATGGGTTTACCTGTGAAGCAGTCTGATCTAACACACAACAGAAAAGCCACCAGGTAGCTTTACCTTGCGTTTCCATCCTATACTTTGTCCCTTCCAGAATCACACAGGATGACAGTCTCAGACCCTATCCCTTCTTTTCTGATTTTATCAATACTGAACAACCAGGCATTTCTTTCTCAGAACAGAACTCTTAGGGGACTTGTAAGTAGATGTTGTGTAGCTTTGCATCTACTATTAGATTTGCCAGATATCATTGGTTAGATTTTTAAACAAAATGTAAGTCTACACTTAACATATTTTGTCTTTTGCCTAATAATACCAAGTGAGACTGAAACCTGTGAATAGAGCAACGCAGATCATATAGCAAAAGCTGATGTTTGGCTTTTTTCATTGTTATCCTCAAGTTTTAGTTTTCACTCTATCCAGACCACACCTCCTGGTGCACAAAATTCTGTACAAAATCCCCAAATGGCTCTTGGGTTTTTCAGTGCTTTGCTGATGCCAAGTACACAACTTTACTGTCGAAACAATGGGACAAACACCAGAGCCTGCTGAGTTACCTCCAGAGGCCTCTCATGACGTGGGGGTTTTCATGATTCTGTTTCAAAGCACGTGTAAAATTAGCTGGTAAATTTTATCCCTTCAGTAGTCTTACTCTCAAAGCACCAACACTGAAACCATTTCCTTAACACAGTACGAATCATTCTAGAGCCATGGCAGGTATCCAAGCATCATCTCAAATTGGATAATGAATACTAAATTTCTTTTACACCCTTAAAACTGTAAGGAAATGCTTACTATATGTTTTTCCAGCGATAGCTTTCTAACAAGAGCAGTATTTTCATAGTTGAGCAAAAAAATTAAATTATGTTCCTAATTCATGTTTGAAAATCCACCACTTCTTCTCTTCCAAAATGCATATTACAAAGTTGTGTGTGAAAATACCACTCATTACCTTGAACAACATGTAAACCTTTAGAGAGAATCATTCTTAAAGCTTGAATTTCTATCAAAATATAAATGCAAAGGCACTGTGCTATTTTCTGGAAGCATTACCTTTTGGTTCTCTTCAATTTCTGCTCTGAGTTCTGAAGAAACAACTGTTCTTGTTATGGCTCTACAAAAACAAAAACATCATGCTATGAATCACCTTTCTGTGTACCTAATGGATAGTTACCTACGTGTCTTACTTTTTGTACCTTATGTATTAATATAATTAACCCTCTAGTATAAAGAGCTGCAACCAGAAGCACTGGCACTTTGGGATACTATTGAACCATAGGATGCAGCATTTTTCTTACAGTATACAATTCAGCGGCACAAAAATATTAACCACATGCCACCTCTCAGTGTCTAACATTACATCAACCATAATAAAAGTGGGCAGCTGATAGAAAGGTGGAGGTTGGCAACAGACAACAGGAGGATTTCACTACACATGGTGCCTTCCGACTCCTTCCTTACTTTGTATCTAGTGATTGCATCATCACAGAATGGGCAGGTACAGCCCGCAGATCAGAGTAACAACACAGTGAGAGTGCAATGTCTGACTTAAGAAGCTCTAAATAGCACCTTAACATCAGTTAGTAGGAAATAAGACCAGAATTCAGTTTCATTTTATTCTCATCTCAGGTGTATCTCCGCCTATTCAAAAAGGAGGAGCTCCTATAATATCAACTTCACAATCTAGGCCCTGGAATTTATTGCAAGATATTTCTAGACTGGTTGGGCAGACCAGATTATGTCTGAATTTTTTGGAATTGATTTGACTATGCTAAAGACAGTCACTGACACAGTGCAAGAAACAGTAGATTTGAACACCTGCCTCTGACATGAGACTGACTGGACTGTTTGGCAAAGTGGATCTCAGAAAAGTAGGATCCTGTGAATGGATACATATTAAGGCCACCAAACAGAACACCTAGCCAATAAATTCATGAGGACTTGATGCAATAGGTTCAGAAACATTTCACAACAAAAGAGCACAGGCAATTCTGGCACATTTTCTGCCAGTCCACATCAGCTGCCATGCAAGAAAAACACTGTAAGATCCCATTTGTAACTGCAGGCTGAAGAACTTCTCTGCATAAACATTCTCCAGTGTTTGCTTCCAGCTAAATGAAACTCGGACATTAACCCAACCAATGCTGCCTGTCTCAGGTTCTGCTCAGAAAAAAGGGTAAGAAAATTTCCTAGAACTCATAATTAAAGTTACCTGGCCTTTGTAGGAAAGTTCTGACTGAGATCTTTCATGACCATCAGAGCATCCGTGGGGGGAGCAGTCAAAATGCGAGCAGCAGTTTGAAAACTCAAATCTTAGAAGTAAAAAAATAGAAGTCAAGAACTCAAAAGTGAAAACAAGGCAATGCTGAGGCATCACAACTTTAGCGTTTAACTTTTTTGGATGTTACCTAACAAAAAACATTTTCTATCTGCACCTATAGATACCTTTTCAAAAATCATCTTTGTATTCAGCTTCTTCTGTTGCCTTGAAATAAGTAAACCTTTCAAACTGAACTAGCTTATAGGCTGCTCCAACAAGTCCAGACCACACCAGCACTTTTTTTTCTTTGGCTGAGGTGGGAGAATCTGCCCTTCCACTGGATATAAGTAGATTCCCTGTGGCTACCACTTACGTTGAGCCTTTCAAATTAATCTTTCTGAGAGGATGAAAAGCCTTTCCACAGGCCTCTAGAGATGTTTTCCAGGGAAAGAGCCCAGAGGTGCCTACAGATGATTTTGAAATAGTTTTCCTCTGGTTTTGAGAAATCTCAGCTTTCTACACCAAGAATGTGATCATGGAAAGAAATTTTACATTCTTTTGTTTTTCTGCCTTTAGCGGATCATACAAGCAGCCAGTCTAAGAGCAAGTGACTCAATGTACTTCACAATATAGAAGGTAATCCTTGTGTCAGAAGTCCTGTGAAACAATCTTTCTAAAAGCTATTTCAACAGGACTCTACAAAAAGAGGCGCTTTAAAAAATTCATCATTTTCCCATGGAGGAACTTATGGTCAAACTCTGTCACTTGTACCACCAGCAACCTTGACTGTGCAGAATACAAGAAGATATATTTGCCTTGAGTTTTTATAGACCAATACTGAAATCCTTCATCCAGATTACCTTGTAGCTGCCATACTTTCAAAGGTGCCATTTCATTGGTACTTTCCACGAGGTGTTTTCTGAGCTCTTTTAACTCCTCTATCAAGTCAGGATACAGGTGTCTAAAAGGGTATAAGGGTCAAACAACTTCTGTGGTTTCCTATAAACAAGTTTGCTGCTAATTCAAAGAAATTACCATATGGAAAGATGCTGCTACCACATATGGGAAACTCAGACACATAAAAAATAATAACACAGCAAAAGATCAGCATTTCTGCAACAAGTGTTTTGATATAACAAAGACCAACAACTCACAACTGCGTTTTACCTTAGTTTTCCAAACAGAAATCCTTGCACTTCATCAATAGGGTCATTTTCATCTATGACTGTGGCATCCACATCTGTGCCTATAAACACACAGAGAACAGCACTAGCACCAAGCTATTTAGAAAGAGAAAAGCAGGAGAATCTGGGGGTTTAAATGCGTATGTGCACATGTAAATAGAAAGTACAAATGCATATTACCCTATCAAAACAGTTTTGGCAGGTGCATGAGAGTTTGCAAAACAGAGATCAGTGCTCTAAAAGCAGTAAAAGCAAAAAACCATGTAGAATTCTAAATTCTGTCCTCCCTAAAGAAATCAAGAACAGGAAAGACATTCTGCTCCAAGGATGGATAAGTTAAGCCAAATTAAGTTAGAGAAATTGCTTTACACCTGCAGAGAACCTGGCTATCTGTTAAAATATTAGTTGCGTTAATAGTGCTAATACTAATATCTAGTTCAGAGCCATGACTTCATCGTGCCCAGCATTTCACAGAGAGAGAAGACAAGCGCCATGGCAAAGATACGCTTAATAGGGAACATGCTTCCAGAAGTAATTTCAGAGCCAAGGAAAGAATACCAGAAATTCAGATAAACAGTCACTAATAGCAAAATAAATACAAAACTATCTTTGTAAAATTAAAATGTTCAATTAAAATACTTAAAATAGTAATTCACCTTTCACCTGCGTATCATCCTTGGCCTTATATTCTGTACTTTTAATAGCCAGTTCTACACCATAGCCAGAGAGGTAGACTTTTTCTTTGCTGGAATTCTGGAAGGAAAAGCAAACGGTATGGTATTACCCTCTTTGTTTTGATGCACAGACTAAAAACTGCCACTTGCCAAAGCTAGCAAATCTCAAGGTGGTACACATTTCAGACATAACTGGTAGTAAGAAACAAACTGCAGAGATTCTGCAGTAACATATTCAAATAATTACATTTCCTCTTGTATTTCAACACACTTTTTGAAGTTCAGCAAGCATGAATTATCTCTATGAACCAAAAATCATCAAAAACCACAAGTAAAGAGGAACACAAAACAATGTTACAGTGGGTAAGCCAAGCAGAACGGGATAGACTCCTGTCATCAAATCAGGTACGGGGCAGGGAGGGGGGGTGGAACAGGGAGGGGGGGTGAAGTTAAAAAAATGAAACATTCACTGAAGAATAATCACAGAGAATTACAACAAATAAAACAATGATAATACATAATTAGTTCTAACAAGAAAAACATGATCACTTGTTAAAAGTATTTTGAAGTATATAGGAGTCAGATAACATCACCAAGATCTAATGTGTAATACACTTAATTTTGAATATAAACACTCCTCCCAACACTGATAAAGAAATTCCTTTTATAAAAGGAAAGTGGTGCATACAATGTATTACTTTGTTTCATTAAAAGTGCAAGTAATGTTAAAACTGAACCAGCCAATGCCTTTTTTTTTTGGCATTCAAGCCTGGCAGCTACACTGCAGGTTTCAGTAACATTTAGTAATACTCAGGAAACAAGTCAAATAACCACTTTCTCAGAGCTTTTGAAATGTAGTTTTAAATGCTAATCCAGCGCCCATGGGCAAGACAGTGGAGTATGATGGTAACCAGGATAATTTGCACTATGAATGGTGAGCGGTTCTGTAATAAAACGGCTATTGAAACAATGCCTTTCTTTTGAAAGCAGTATCTTAATGTTAATCCTTGCTTTTCCTATCAAGTAACTAAGTGGCCTGACTATGAAAGACCTGACTGCTTCCTATAATCTAATATAGGTAGAGAAACTTTTTTTACATTAAGTCCCTAATTAATCTGGAGTTTAATTCTGGATGTGTGAGATCAAATGATCCTCTTACTTGAACAATCAGGAGATTTAAATTCATTCTGTATTCCTCGGCTACATGCAATTAAGAAATAAAATTTTGAGTGTATTCCAAATAAATACTGAGCAGCAGCACATTATGCAAATGTCAAGTCAAAGGGAACAAACTTGGGCCAGTTTTCTTTTTTAAAACCCAGGCCAGTTACTCTTTCTATTTCAAATACCTGTTAAAATGCAAAAATACACTTACAGCAACGTAGTGTCTGAGGACATAGATGATTTCTCCTGCCTCAGCCTTTGAAACAAGCCTCCTGTGGTGTCTGTAGAACTCTTCCGAGCCAATTTCAGCATAAAGGATGACAACAGGACTTTCGGGGTTTGATGCTGGGTACTTGTGGTCCCCTTTGAATAAGAACGGCTTTGGCCTAAGATGAAACATTGAAGATTGCCACAGTGTGATTCATAGCATTTTCTCATTCAGTGCAAGATGCACGTTTTTTTCTCCTGTTTAATCACTGTTCCTGTTTTAACTGAACATGTGTCATGCTATTCCCACATATTATCAAGGTTGGCAACACTTGTTGCATGTTGATAACGCTTTGTTAAAACTGAACATATGAAAATGAAACAAGTGACTAATATGACCCTTATTTTAAAAATGTGCATGCTTCCAGTCATTCATGAAACAATCTGTTATGCTAACTCTCATTTTAATATGCAGCCCAGCTCCTTCTATTCTCCCTACATACTGAAGGCTTACACTCCTGAGAATTCCTACTGTCCTTCAACAGTTTCAAGGTGTTCCAGGATTTGTTTCCAATTCTTCCTGTGCACATTCCTTGTAGCAAATTATCAAACAGGAAGTGATCAGAAAACAATTGTTGCAATCTGGATTAATACAAAAAAAGAGACTGCCACTCCCTTGCAAGCAATGGACAGGATAAATCAACGCTGAGGAAAGTAGAAACTACTGGTTTATTACAATATCTTCACAGCAGTAAATCTAAAATTTAAGACCTAATCCAGTGGTAAGAAATTAAGCAAATACCTGTCTGAAGCTGCCTGTAAAAGGTTTCCAAGAGAGTCAAATTCACATGTCTTCTCCCCATGCACAACAAAAAACAGGGCACAGCCCTTTGGTGGAGGTTCATCTGCTGCTATCTGCATAAAATAATTGTAGTAACATTAACTGAATGTTTGCCCCTAGAACAAGTGAAAATTTTATCAGTGTAGCTGTGCAGCAAACAGTATTATCTGGTTTCTTATATTCCAAACTAGTACTTCTTCCATGCTTATAATTTAAATGCAAGGTTCAATTTGCAAAACTGGGAGTTAAGCCCTAACTTATTTCCAAGTCAGCTACTACTAACTGTAATGTTAGTTCCAGGTACAGAAAGCAAGGCTTGCAATTGCAGGGGGTTGGTTGAGGTTTTTTTTGCATTACACATGACAAATCTCTGTTGAATATCAAATGACAAAATTATTCCAGATGAAAAAGGAAGATGTTTTATAGTATTACCTAAATAAAGCACATTCTTATGTGAGACAATATGCAATGAACTATATAATACCCACAGTTCAAAAAAGAACAGAGAATAAAATGAACTTCCATTTATGAATTCTAATCACTAGCGATACAGATTAATGATTATCTTCCAGTAAGTACAACTGAACAACAGGAAGAGCAGCAACATCACAAGTACCAATGGAGCCATAGGGATTTTCCTCATAAAAATCTTCACACAATTATTAGTGCAGCAGACAGTGTTACGCAGACATAAAAATTGCAATGTGTTAATCTATTCTAGACAAAAAAATCATCACCCCATGAAATTCATATATACATCTGCAGCTCAAGTGTATGGAGCAGTTAGTTCAAGGTTTCTATACTCTCAAATGTCTCCTTTCACAGCTTGCTCCTTCCTGGGTCTCAGGCAAACCTCTGCACATCATCTGAGCATTTCCTGTACTAACCTGTTGAAAAGCTTGAACTGTTGCAGAATAAGAGCGTAAAGACAAGGAAAATTTCAACAAATTCTTCTGCAAAGGTGACAGAGTCTGGCAGGCTACTTTCAACATTTCCTGGTAAGAAGAATAATCGCTACCTGCAAAGTCAAAGTACCAGCAGTTATCCTCCTATACCATATTCTTATTGAAGAGGGACTTTTCATCTCATGATTTATACTAACATGGGCTAACTAGCCCACGAAAGTAATTGTAAATATGCACATTACTCCTCCTCAAGTTTCATTACAATTGGTTCTACAAATGGATGAGAGTGGACTTCAATATAGACTCATGAGAGTAAACTTAAATACATTCCTGAGAATGCAAACACAGGCTGGAGAAGAGGGAAAAGGTTAAGAGCTCCCATCTAATTTCAGTTGCAAAATAGTAACACAGAGAAAAGGCACTTACAATATTTTATACTTCATGTTGAAAAAGAAACTGGAAGACAAAATGTCTCAGACCCATCCACTATAGCTTTTGTCAAATGGATATCAAAAAGCACTGAGCACATTGCAGCAAAAATTATTACTGAAATCAGTATTTTAAAAGTCAAATGAGGACTAACATAATGGAAGACAAAACATTGTGGTTCATTTTTCAACTATCAGTCAGCATCAAGAGAAAGACTATGAAAACTTACCCTCATGTTCAGATGTCTCAATATTCTCACTGGCTTCCACAAAATTCCAGAATTTCTCTTGACCTTCTTCTGACAAAAATTCACTGAGTAAGAAGAGAAGTTAGCTAAATCTATGAATTTTCCCTTGTTACAAGTGTAATACCTTGTAAAGCGTTACAAAAAGTTCATTCCTACCATTTATTTACCTCTATCAGAAAACTGTTACTAGAAAAAGCAGTCCAGGAAAGCTAAAAACAAAAGCACACCTAAAAAATAACAGCTGCAGACCAGGACAAACACATAATACACAAAACCAGCTTGTAACGTACCTACTGATCTCTCAAAGACCACTAATGGGCAGCAGTACCCATCCTGGGAGCATTCCTCCCTAATGCATCTCTTTGCCAGCTCTCTTTTATGAGAAAGACATGGTTTTGTTTATTTTGCTGTAACAAACCAAAGATTACTGGAACTATGAGCTTTGGTAGGGTTTCTTGTTTGTTTCTTCTCAAATCAGCTAAATGAGAAGTCAGCTTTGTGATTAGGTAGGTATACAATGCTAGACAGCAAAATCAACTCTCTAAACACTGCTAACAACAAATACTGTATCATGTATGTTATACCAGAATGTTTGGAGCCCACTCACTCCCACAATAACCTGTGTGTTCTGACCCAAAGTGGTAAGTGCTGCTTTAACATCTGGGTAACAAATTGCAGTGCTGGGCTAAGTACACTTAACAGCAGGAATGATTTTACACTGCAGTGATACATCATGCTGCAGTTCATTCAGGTGAACAATTCTACCCATCCAAAGTCTTTGAATACAATGGATATCGTATTCAAATGTGCCTTTGGCACATTATTTTGATTATTTGCTTACTGCTTCATACTCTCTTAGAGTGAGCTTTTTCCCAACAAATGTCTTACAGTGTAAAGGTACTTAAGTCCAGGCATTAACACCTGTGCTTTTCATTTTACTGCTTAAGGAACTTTCAGTCTTCAGCTTCAACAGAGAAGGTTACAAAAAAGTAATTTCATCAAGGGCACACCTGTCGTCTGACCCCAAGCCATGCCCATGTGAATGAAACCCACCAATGCTCAACTATTCTCATGTGAAGCAATCTGCAGTAACACAGACAGAATTCCATACTTGACAACACCCTTAAGTGACACAAAATTAAGCATACACACACATACAGTCTTAAACAAAATCCCAAAAGTCCTATTTTGCACTGATATCTCCAAACTAAAATTAAAAAACAAAAGAAATTATGGGGACTTCAAAAGTGCTAAGCAGACTGGCAGTGAAAAGACAGCATTTTGCCTTTTTTTTTTTTTTTAAGATGCTAGGGAAAAAGAAGTCTTTAATACCATAGAAGAAACCTCCCCAGGATGACTTGCACAACTCTTAACAAAGCAGTGGACTTTAATCAAAGCACAACTCACATGAATAAAGTTAAACTCAAGCTTTACTGAGGTAAATATACACAAGCATCAGACACATATCAATATCTACAATCATTGCTGAAGTAAAATACCTTTTGCTATGGAATCTTATAAGACCATGCTAAAACCTCTCTTTCTAGTGCCTTGAGTAAAACTTCATAAGGCAAAAAACTACTACATTTATGGTTATTAATGTTCGTTGTAATGTATAACGAATTCATTTATCACACAAAAAGAACTATTATTGTCAGCTTTAAAACCTCCTCCCATCTCCCTGCACACAGCAGTGATCATGTTCAGCTGTTACTACTAACAAGGTAATGACCAGAATCCAAAGTGCAACAACACAAAGAGAACACATTACTTTATCCTATAAGCATATTCTAATTTGTCAACCCAAAAAAAAAATCACAATGCACTTACCTTATTTCAAGGAGTAAAGGGGTTGAAGACCACTTCGTAGTTAGAGATGTTGTCACAGCCTTAGAATCTCCTTTTACAAGTGAAGAGCTGAAGCAGATTCCAAGAACTGCAATAAGTATTCCCATTTTATAGAAGCCTAAAAATGATGAAGAAAAAAAGTTAGTTTTGCATTGTCTCTTTAAAAATACAGGATCTCATATATTCAAATATATTAAGACATTTTAAGATTCAGGGGTACATTTAATGCAATAGGTCAGCGAAAAGATCATCATCTCACCTGGGCTTACAAAATTAGAAATACAGTGAAAACTTAAAGAGAGGCAAGGAATTTACAATCTGACTCCTGAGCTGCAATTATATCAATTAGTTTCCTCTGTATTTATGCTTTAAAATAAACTTGCTCAGTTCCGGGACACCCACATCACATACTACTTGCTTTAGGAAGCGGTACTGCAAACTGCATATACTTCAAACTGGGTGAAAAACCAGGCCACCATTCATTTTATGGGAGGTAAAGTCACACCTTGTATTTGAACCAGTCAAGTACTAACCAGTGTCAGACAAACCAGGCAAGGATGAGATTCCCTAGTTAGCCCTCGAGGTTCTGCTGGGCACAGTGGACTGCTTCTCTGAAGAATGAAGAAACAAGCATTTCCTGGATGCACTAAGCGCTGCCAATTTTAGAAGCTGAAAAATGAATTAAATAATGAAAACAGACTCAAATGATACAACTTACTGCAAGAAATAAGACAAAAAGGAAAAAAAACCTATTTCTTTATTGTCCTTCATAGGCGTGCACCTTTGCATTCTTGGAGTTACAAAGCAGAACACAGCTGAGTGCAATTTCCTTGCCCACAACTCTTACGCTTATGGAAGACCTGAATTCTCCTGCTGGCTTTTCATTACAGTCACCAAAACGGCAAGTTTTTTCCCCCCTCTCTGACTAGACTATATTTATTATGCACACAATATGCACCCAGATACTCTCTCATTTCTTCATGGTTATTTTCTTGGATAACTCATTTTACATTTTCCCCTTTCAAGTGAAAAAACATCCCACGCCATTTCCAGATATATCACACACAAGAACCTGCCAGGATCTAACTCATGTCTCTTTTTCATTACAATCGCAATGTAAAACACAGTGTTATATATCTGTAGCTCTAAGATCTGCCTGTATATATACATAGACAAAAAAACTGAACCCTGTTGCCTTTACAAACCTATACTCCTCCAGCACAAGTTTCCCAGCAACCACTCACCCATTGTTCTTTTTCTCAGGATAAAACCAGAAATGCCTGCTGTGATATCCAATGGGCAGCCTGCTCAGCTGTACTCAACGTTTATTTTACGCCACACCTGGAAAGAGGCAGATGGCATCACAGAGTAGTCACAGCCATACTCCATGTGTGCAGTGGGGGAAGTTCAGCCAATATTTGTGGAGTGAAACCTTGGCTTCTGTCAAGTGCAACAGAAAAGCATAGTTTGCAGTTCCTCCCAGAGTCAGGTCCTTCCTATTCACTGCAAATCATAAACTGGAGTTTGGAACACATAAATGAATATACTGAACTGCATTCTCATATCTAAAGCTCCTGTGCCGCTCTCTTGTGCCTTCTTTCCCATTCTGGGCAAGACTGTAATAAAAAGCTTTTCCTGTATGAAATAGGAAAGAAACCAAAGTACACGTTTGTCACCTGACATCCGTTTAGCCAACTGAAAACCTGCAGATTAGAAATGAATAACAGTCTTGAATAATGACAGCCATAAAACAAATGAAAGACTCAAAATACACCAAGCAAAAAGAGGTACTAGGCACGGGAATGAAGGTGTGACAGGAGGAGATCCAGCTGTGCTCTGTGTCAGGTGACAAAGTAAAACCCAATCTGAATTACAATACTGCAAAGCGGAGTTGTCACACCTCGTTCGTAAATACTATTTTTCTTCCGATTACTCCGTTAAAAATACTTCCGGGAACTTGGACAGCCAGCCTCGGGGAAAGGAATAAATCAGCCCATAGCCACAGCCAGCGCTCTCTGCCATGCCCTGTCAGGTCAGCAAGCGGACGGGTACCGGCAAAGACCACCGATAACAACGATCACTGACAGCCCAGACCTCTCTGTAAACACGTCCTTTAAGGTTGCCATGCTATGGACACCAGAACTAAAACACGGCGATCAACTGGTTAGTCCATGAGTAGAAATCCCTTGTTCCAGCGGACGGCTGGCGCCCAGCGGGCTCTCACTGAAGAGCCGAACAGACGCACGACAGCCCCGAGCTGCCAAGGGCTCAAAGCACACGCTAAACCCGGGCCGCCAGGTCGTTAACGATGCAGAGAATTAACGGCGAGAGCGGCCTCTGCCGCTCCCTGGTCCTGCTACACCCGCGCGCCCGCCGACCGACCGATCCCCGCCGGTGCCGGCCCCGCAGCGAAGCTCCCCTGAGGCGGCCCCGGGCCCTCCCCGGCGCCGATCCCGCACAACCTCACCGTGCCAGGCCGCGCTCCCGCGGGTCGCCCGGTAACCGCACCTGCCCGCGGCCGCCGCACTCCGTCTCGGCTGCCGCCGCTTCCGCTTCCGCTGCCGCGCGAGCGGCGCCTCAGTGACGGCGGGGGCGGGCCGCGCCATCGCGCCGGCCCTTCCCGCGGCGAGCTGCATGCGGCGCCCCGGCGCTACTTAGCGTCCGTGGCGACAGAAGGGGCTTTCCCAGTGCTTCTCTGCAGTCTCAGTTAAAAGAGGTAACGCTGGAGGCAAAGGTGGAACCTTCTGTTTCCGTCTTCAACGCGTCCATTAGCAGTCGGCAGCCTGTGCTGCTGAAAGAATTGCTACTTTCACTCTCTCGTTCATTTACAGTGTAAACACGAGGGGAAACTAAAAACAGCATATGGCAGGTTAGAAACCAGCCGTTCTTCATTTATCTTTTCTTTGCCTTTCACAGGTCTCCGTCAGGACTCCATTGAACTGTCCCTTTTGCAACCCGAAGAAGCCGACTCCGCTCAGCCGTTCTCTGTGCTCTGTGCCCAGCTGTCCCTGCCACTTTCTCTGGGCGCTCTGTAGTGTCACTGTGGGCTGAGTCACAGGGATGGGGCAGCAGAACTAAGAGCTCAGGCAAGACATGTAGAGCCAGAATAAAGCTGGGAGTCCACCCAGGCAAAGTAACTTCAGCGAGTGTGAGTGTCCCAAGAGCTGAGCCATAGGGCAGGTGGCTGGTTGATGTTCATCCTGGAGAGTTGGTATCCTTACAAAGCAAGCCACTGCCCGTGCCAGGGCTTCCTCAGCAGCTCTTTGCAAGGCTGATTGCAACATAAAACACTAAAGTTTGCAAAGCAGAGCTAGGGGTTACTTACAGGTGTTCCTGTAATTTCAAAGGTTTTCTTTCTGGTTTCATTTTAAAACATTAAAACTCTGAAAGTGACAGATGTTGTCCGACTTCACTTCTGAGCCCCAAGACACGAGAACAATGTAACGAAAAATAGTGGCGTTCTGAGCTGTGTGTAACCAAACCTGCACCGGTGTTGCCTCAGGATTGAGATGTGATCAACAAGGCTTGCGGTTTTTTATTTTTCCCCCCTCCTCTGTCCCAATGAGTAGCAAACAGCTAGGCCAAGGGCAGCAGGGCTGTCCGGGTTAGGAATTTCTTGAAGCCATCGGTTTATTTACCAACTCTCCTTGCCCTGAGCTCTAAAGCAAAACTGTCGCCGGCAGACAAAGCCGTGACCGCATGTCCAGCTGGCAAGGTCGGGGTGCGGAGCGCGGACCGGGGGGCGGCCGGGCACCGCCCACCCCGCGTTTCCTCGGAAACCCCGCGGCGTGCGGCCAATCGCGCGCCCCGGCGCGGCGCCGCCCCCTCCCGCGCCTCGCGAGAGCTGTGCCTGCCAGGACGTGCGGGCGGACTACACTTCCCGGCGACCCGCGAGGGGAAGGCGGCAGCCAATAAGGCGCGAAAACGCGCGGTGCGCAGGGCCGACCGCGGCCAATCGGGCGCGGGTAACTGCGGCGGCGGAAGCGGCTCTCAGCGCTCGGCAGCGGCGGCGGCGCCGCGGGGCGACCGGGCAAAGGGGCCGGCGCAGGGCAGCGCCCCGGGCACAGGTACCGCCGTGGCCGGCGCACAGCACCGCCCTGCTGCGGGTGCCGGGGACAACTCCGGAGAAGGGCTGTTGGTGGCGGGCGGTGGCCACCGCTTCAGTGCGCGGCGGCGTTGGAGAGGGGAGCTAGCCTGCGGCTGGCGGAAGCGGAGCGGAGAGAGGCGGGGTGGGGCTGTGCGGGGCAGGAGGCGGGAAGAGACGGTAGCAGGGCAGAGCGCTGCTGGGGCGGTGGGGGCCGAGTCGGGGCGGCGGGGCCGTCGCNTGGGACGAGCGAAGGGGTGGGGGTATCGCGATGGCGGTGCCGGGCCGTGTATGTCGCGACGTAACGGCCGCGTTGCCCGCAGGTGACATGAGCTCGCAGCAATTCCCCCGCCCGGGCGCGCCGCCCGCCGCCCTGGGACCAGCGCCGCCGCCCATCCCCACCAGCGGCTCCACCGGGGTCCTCGCCCCTGCCGCCCCAGGTAAGCGCGATCCGGGCCCCGCAGCTCGCGGGTCCAGGAGCAAGGAGCAATCTCGGCGTCCCTTGCCCTTTCCCTGCGGGCAGTGACAGCCGGCCCGAAGGCTGCCGCGGTCACGCGTGAGGAGAACAGCGTGAGAGCCAGTTTAGCTTTCGCCTCTGGAAAGCGCCGTTAGAGTAGGGTTGTGCCATCGATGTCAAGTGTCTTTGCTTGGCTGCGCCTTAGCTTGTCCACTGTTTGCTCTTAGAAGTGATGAGTGGACATGGGAACATCTCATGTAGCTGGAAATGGAGTGGGAACTCTGATTCCTGCTCCTGCTGTCCCTGCCGCAGTGACACGTTTTCAGCAGGACACCAGAGGTGGCTGACAGGAGAGTAGCTTCATTTTAAGGAGAGTTTATACTTGTTTTTCAGTTTGAGATTCAGATACATATTACATTAAATGAAGGGTTTTTCATGCTATCTGTTTGATGGACTTAATGGCAGTTACTTAGATAATTAAGTATTTTTCACTTGAAAGTAAAGTTAGTCAATCTTTGTTTAAGGAATGTTTAAATGGACTTCTCAGAGTTGATCCTTGGTTGCCCAGCATTGCCAGGCCCATGAGTTCTGAAGGGAACAGACAGAATCAGTGTCAGCATTCCCAGGGTTTTCATCACTGGAATAGGTTTAATTGTAAGAGTGAGTTTCCTTAATTTAGACCTTTCTAGCATCTCGTCTCTGACCTAGTGGGTGACCAAGGGGAACTTGTTAACAATTTTTACCTTTCTCTTTGTTTTCACTAGTGACTGATGAATCTAGTCGCGACTCAGAAGTTGCTCCCAGAGAGCACATGGGCCCTGGTGGCTCCATACAGCCTCGGGAGGAGAAGCAGGAGCCAGTGGTGGTTCGGCCATATCCACAGGTTCAGATGCTGACACAGCACCACCCTGTCCAGTCTGGTGCCCCTGTGACAGTAACAGCACCACCAGCACATTTGACTCCAGCTGTACCACTTTCTTTTTCAGATGGACTTATGAAGGTAATGAGGACATTCGTGATTCAAAGGAGAAAAAAACACAATCTGTATTACAAGTTAGCATTGAGAAAAAATAAATTCCACCGAAACCTTCTTTGCTTTTGTTTTTGAAGCTTTCCTTGCATACTTCTGCTAACTGCTGTGTGGGTTTGCTGGCCCAGATGATGCACTTCCTAGTGTCTCAGCATTATTTTTGAGAGGGGTGTATTTTTTTAATCTCTTAAGAGAACAGTGATTTCAATCAGTTTCTGAAATCTCTTTTCTCAGCAAGATATCAAATTAACTGTTAATACCCAGTGTCTGTAGGGCAATACCATACCACTGACAGATTCCACTGGTGACTTGTACTGTATACTCATATTTCCAGTACAAAAGTACTTTTTTTTGGTCCCTTTCTTAGTTTGAAATAACTAAATGTTCAGTATCTTTTCTGTCCACATATTTAGCCATACTTGCATAAACATTCTCTCTAGGCTTTCACCCCCCAAAATGATTTCTGCTTCAACACTGGGCTTTCATTTGAAGTTGCCAATGTTTCTATCTTTCCATTTTTTGTAGCCTTCCTTGAAACCTGCCATGCCCAGCCGACCCATTGCTCCTGCTCCACCTTCTACTCTCTCAGCTCCCACAAAGGTCCCTGGGCAGGTGACTGTGACCATGGAAAGCAATATGCCGCAGGCGCCAACAATTCCTGTGGCAACAATCAGTGGGCAACAGGTTTGGTTCTTTGTTGGCTTCTGTGTTCCATCTCACTGCATGGTCATATCAGTACTAATACTGGTACAACTGAGGTGGGCTTTTGTAGCAGGAGTGAACATGAAAAAGCAGGTTTCCCTGTACAGTGCAACTGATTGTTGGATCGGTTCTACTTGGAGCATTAAACCTCAACCTGAGTTATCATCAGCTCTTCACAAAGCTGCTGATTTGTTGTTGTCATCCAACTGTGGTTGCACAGCCAGGATTTGATGGCTGAGCCATGCCTTAAAGCTGAGTCTTTCCTTAAAAGCTCCTGCTGTGGCAGTGTCACTTAGAGAATTCACACTGTAGAGAAACTGCTGGGATTTGTCACTGCAGTGTTCTTCTGTTCTCCTGGGAGCAGATCAGAAGAGACTAGTGAACAGTTCATGAGTTTTCAGTGTGTTCTTATTTGAAACTAGTTTGTAAGAACACTCATTACTAGACCTCTGAAGGCTCAGGGGTTTGATGTAAAGCACCTTTAGTTGGATTTGAGTTAGTCTGGCTAAGGACGTGCAGCAATTTCAGTGAATTTATTAATATCCCTGGGAAGTCTAGAATATAATTCTAGAAAATAGAACTAATTTGTTACAGAATTTGCCAGGTTCCCACCATTCTCTCAGCTTTATTGGAGAGGTGGTATGAAACTATGCCTTAATGTCACTGATGGCAGAAGAGCCACCTCTGGGGTGGTTTGTGGGTGACTGTCACTCTAGTACCAACTATAAAAACATCAGTGAAGCCGATAAGTATTTACATCTTCCAGTGTCAGCAGGCTCTGTAACTTTATTGTGTGCTAACGTCTGCCTCTTTCTCAACTTGTAATGCATGCAACCTTGGTACGCTAAGTATTTCTTCAAAATATGTTTTCTGGTTTTGAGGCTTAGATACGGTAATGCTGTGGCCACTAATTTTTGTCAACAGAGCTGACTTGTTTTTTTCTTGAACTCTGTAGGGGCATCCCAGTAACTTGCATCATATCATGGCCACCAACGTGCAGATGTCCATCATCAGGAGTAGTGCTCCTGGGCCTCCGCTGCACATTGGAGCTTCTCACCTGCCCCGAGGTAAAGATCTGGCTGTGCTATCCCAGCCTTCTGTTCACAGCCTCTCAGCTGGTGCCTAGCCCTCACCTCTGAAATCCTCCTCGCTGCTAATGCAGCTAATTTGTCAGCTGTTAAAACTACTAGTATGAATGAGTGACTGCTGGCATTTTAGGAATTATGTTGCCTTCAGTCATTTAGGGTAGGACTGTGTGACTGTTTAAAATGGTGGCAAATACCAGCACATCTGCTAGTCTAGTTCTGTGCTGTTAAAACAATCAACACTTCAAGAAAAATATCCACTGGCAGAGACTGACCTGTCCTGCAAAATGTCATGTACATTATTGGTAGCAAGCATGGCTCACCTATGGAGTGGCACCTGGGCTGTTGTGAAGCACGTTTTTGTACTCCCTGTCACAGGACCGGTCATGCATTTTTGTGCATACTAATGCATCATGTTGTATGCATTTGTGTTTAGCCATGAGTTAAACACTGGTGATGACTACAAGCTCTTGTCTCCCAAGATTTTCATTGATACAGCTTGTAAGGACAATAAGCCCCTTAAAGCAGCCCTATGCTCAATACAGCCTGTCTGATTTCTGACTGCACCTTCACTTTCAAAGTCTTACGGGTTAGGTTTGTAGTTCAACTTTAAACCAATATGAATTCCAAGTACCATTTGTTATTTTTATTTCCTTTTGTATTCAATGTTATTTGGTCACTCAAGTAAATTGATGTGAGCAAAGATTTTCTCTTCTTTAACGAGAGCAGTGGAAGGACTGTGTAGCTTTATTTGTAGCTAAAATAATGTTGTTCACTTGATTCTTGGGCGATAGTTGCCACACTTGGACTCTCAGAGAACGTTTTCCTTTTTTTTCCTGCTCTTTTTCTCTTAGCTTGAGTATTAACTTTTGAGGTAATAATTTCAATTAGGGACATGTACAGAAGTCTAGTGCACCAACTGATTGCAAAGCTGTTTGCCTTCTACAGTGATTTTTTTATGATCAGGAGTCATCAAACAGTAGACAAATTAATCAGTTAGTTGCATGTTTAATTGGTGTGGAGTTTGGGGGTTTTCGGGGGGGAGGTGTGGCTGCTTGTTTTCTTTTGTGTGGGGACTTTGTTTTGGTTTTTTTTCTGTTGCATGTGTATTTTTCTTCTGAACTTTATCAGGTGCAGTGAGATCATTGCTGGTATCAGGTGACTTACTTACACATTAGCCCAGTAATCAGGCTGAATTATTTCTGCTGACTTTCCTAACTTGGAATAAGAAAACCTTGGATTTGCAATACAAGCCCATTATAGGGAAATAAGAAGTACCACGGAAGCCAATTAATCTAGGATAACACCTACCCTTCCCTACATGCTTTTGTGAACCTTATGTATATTTGTTGAAAGGCTTATTTTTAAACCAACACCACCTGAACTGACATGCATATGGAATTCATTAGAACTGAAATACCAGCTAATATCAGCGGTCTGCAATCATTGGGTACATGGGGATTTTAACGCATTTGGTTTGTTCCCCAGGTGCAGCAGCTGCTGCAGTGATGTCCAGTTCCAAAGTAACAACAGTCCTGAGACCAGCTTCCCAGTTGCCAAATGCAGCCACAGCTCAGCCAGCAGTTCAACACATCATTCACCAGCCAATCCAGGCAGGTAGCAGCCAGGCAGCTCTGCACAGCACTGACTGCCAGCTCCAAACTCTTCCTGGCACAACTGTATTATATAACCTCTAATTACCTCTTTACTGGGCTGAGGCTACTCTGAACTTTCTTCCAGGTCTATATTCTTTATTTCCTTCATAGACTTAGTGCCAGAAATTGGGTTTTTATCTGTCTCCAAAGTGCTTAGAAACTGGGAAGATGATTTAGTTCAGACATACTCAAGTTTCAGAGTCTGCGAAGTTTGGTACAATGTCTGGTGTTGATTTATTATTCAATATATGAACTGATGTAGAATTAAAAAAATCTCATTTTAATATGCTTCTGTATGTATATAAGGAGAAGATTGTAGATATCATCTCCCTACAATAATGCTAGTGTTCAGTGTTAGGATAGCGGGTTTAACATCTTCACTTTGTGCTTTCAGTTAGGATCTTGAGGTAATCACCTTTGACTTTCTGTGTATGCTTGGATTGGGATTTCTTTTCATTCTGAAGGGAATTGACCTTTGGGTTTTTTCCTAAAGACCTTCAAGAGATCCAGTCTTGTTAACTTTGTTGGTTACTGACTCCTGTGATGTACATGTGTTTAAAACCAGGACAGATCTGCTTAGGAGCTTGCAGATCAATTCAGGAAGACTATAAATTTCTCACAATGCCAAAACATAGCAACAAAGGTGTAAGAAAGCCAGTTTTAACCAAGTAATTCCTAGTTATTCTCTAAACAGCAGAGTTTCCTTTCTGAATGTTCTCTTTTTTTTTTTGTATAGTCTCGTCCTCCTGTGACAACTTCAAGCACTATTCCTCCTGCAGTGGTGGCAACTGTCTCAGCCACGAGAGCTCAGTCCCCTGTTATAACCACAACAACAGCACATGCTACAGAGTCAACTCTCAGGTAAAACCTACAGTGCTCTGATTTGACAGGGGCTGCAGCAAGGAGAAATGCTTGTTAATCATCCAGAGCTGATAATCCTCTAGATGTGGGATGATATAATACTAAAATAGTAATGCTTGCACAGTGCAAATGCTTTCAGTTCTGTGACTAAAAATGATTTATAAACGTGAATTGTTGCTTGGTGTTGTGAGAAAGAAAGAACTTAGTGAAGTCCTGCTCCCTGGACAGCAGAGTTTTTGTTGCAGAAGCTTGTGGCTAATTTGGCCCATATTTTTTATGAAGGCACAGTGAAAAGTGACACATGAATATTGAAAAGCATCCCTGATATAAAATCTCCTGTATGAAGTAATAAGAGTTATGATAAGGCAGCCCTCCTGGTTGGGTATGTAGGGCAGGTGAGGACAGAACAGTGTTACTTATGTTGTTTTGCCATGTGCTTGACAGCAGTGCTGCTGTCACAGGAGTCCGAGGCCTGATGTGTGCCCCTGTATTTTATCTTTCATATTTTTTTGATGATTACTTTTTTTTCTCTCCAGTCGACCCACACTGTCTATCCAGCAGCACCCGCCTTCTGCAGCAATCAGCATCCAGCGGCCTGCACAGCCTAGGGACACGGCCACGCGGATCACGCTGCCATCCCACCCAGCTATAGGGACACAGAAGCCACAGCTCCACACCATGGCTCAGGTAAACTGCAAGAAGGAAATACCCCCTTGCTGCTTCAGGTGTCTCTTGTGTTACAGCTTGAGGGCTAAGATTAAATTTGGGAAGAGAATTAGAACAAGGTTAGAAATTGATGTTATTTACAGTCAGTGCAATGTGATTCCATACTAAGTATAGATTTGAAATGTAGTAGTCATTTAACTGTAAGGTGGTTTTTTTCTTTTCCTAGAAAACAATTTTCAGCACTGGTACTCCAGTGGCAGCAGCAACTGTGGCACCTATTTTGGCAACAAATACCATCGCTTCAGCAACCACAGCTGGTGAGTGTTTATAATGGTGTTGTGGGATCATTGTGGGGTGTAGGTTTTGTCATTGTTTTTTATTGGCTTTCCTCTTTGAATATGGAACCTGATAATTTTTGAGCAATTATTTTTTCATAGTAAAGACTACATTTGGAATTGTGTGCGCAGGGTTCAGCAGGGAAATTACTGGGTTCTTTGAGGAGGTTGTCTAGTTTGGGAGTTTTGCCCTCTTTATTTGGGTATAGATACACCGGTATGGTAGGGCTCAAAGGAAGACCTCTTACTAAGTTGTTTTTTTTATTTTAGGTTCTGTATCTCACACCCAAGCGCCTACAAGCACCATTGTTACCATGACAATGCCCTCTCATTCTTCCCATGCTACAGCTGTCACGACCTCAAACATCCCAGTTGGTGAGTGATTTCAGTTTTTAGAGGAGCGTATAGCTGATGCTTTGATTTTTCTGTATGCTGGCAGTGTTTGTGCATGTTAGCAAATTAAGGAGGGAAAGAAAATCAATTTAAGGTGGGAGAAACCAATTAACAGGTCTGCTGTTTTAATTCTTTTAATACCAGGAAGAAATAGATGTTCTAGGAGAAGTAAGTAATAAAGTGGTTCATTTACTTCCTCTGTTGAATTTTTAGACAAACTTGGGCCTTTTGGCATTTTAGAGCCTGTACTGAGTATACTAAAAGTTGTAACTGCTTGGCGATAGAATGTGACTTTTGTAGTTGATTTTGTAAGTTACTTCTTGTGCTTCTTGAGGTGTTAGGTGTAGCCTAGTCAAGTTTGATTAGTGTGTTCATTTGAAGGTAAAATACTAAGATCTAAAGGTGGAAACTTTATTTGCCTGGATGTGGAATCTGCCTGAGATGGTTCCTACAGAACTGCATAAGATGCCTTTTCTCTGTTTTTCTGCTGATTGCCTTGTTCCTTTGAAATCTTGTAATGACTTTCGACCATAAATTTCCATGGAGGGAGTGTTGTATCTCTGTGCATCAGTATTACATCTGTTTACATCTGTAAACCCTTTGTAGGTGTTTTTCTTTTCATGGCCTCTGTCCACATATACTTGTCTGCCTTGATCTCATTTCCCTTGATCTCTGTGAAGTTCTGCTTTCAAAACTTGGATAACTTAAGTTCTTGACAGCAGAAAGGACTGGGTTGATCAAAAAAAAAAAAAAAAACAACCTTCATTTGAGCACTGAAGTGACTTTGTTAGCAAGTATAATTTATGTATGTATTCAGAATACCCAGCTATTCTGGTATAAATTTATGAGAATTGCTTTGTTCTTCTTTTTCCTTCAAGCTGTTGAGGGAAACTTAATCATCACTGTGCATAGGAGATCATCTGGAGATGGGGTGGGTAGTTTTGGGTTGAGAGGGAAGGGAGTAGTATTGATTGTTTTTACAGGATAATTAATCTTGGTTTTGCAGTGCTTACCAACTTTTCCTTTGACTATTAACTGATTACTTGATTGTCTTTATGCAGCTAAAGTGGTTCCCCAGCAAATCACACACACTTCTCCCCGGATTCAGTCTGATTACACAGCAGAGAGAAGTAACCTGATACCTCTGTCCAGTCACCGAGCATCTCCAAATCCAGTAGCAATGGAAACCAGAAATGACAACAGGTGGGGAGAAAACAGCTCGGTCAATGAAAGTGTGTGTGAGTAGATTTTGAGTGCCCCGCTGCTTTTCTGCATTCCAATTGCTGGAAATGATGTTTTGAAAACCTCATGGGGGATTTGGTAGTTTTTAATCCATATGATAGCTTATGACAGATGAGACTGCAAGATGCGGGGAGTGTGGGTTGAAGGGATTGAAGGGGAACCGTTGAACTCGCGTGTGTAACACTTGCTCTCTTTGATGCCTGTAGGCAGTCAGTACCTGTCCAGTTCCAGTATTTCTTACCTACATACCCGCCCTCTGCCTACCCTCTGACTGCACACACCTACACCCCCATCACCAGCTCTGTGTCCACCATCCGCCAGTATCCAGGTAAGACCAACTTGGGACAAGCAGACTCAAGGTGCTTTGTTGAGCTTTTAGCTCATCTTATGAGCTTTAGTGATGGAAGGAGCTAAAAAGCTTTGATGCTTCATTCTGACAATTTGTCTCAAAAAGCCTCTGATGACTTGCTGGCTAAGCAGAAAACTCATGGGCAAAGTGGTATTGAGCCTGCTAAATCCAGCTAATAACAGTTTTCTTAGGAATTTCACATTTTATATCCCGGGGTTTGCATCTCTGTAAAAGTTTTTGATTCTACAAATCAAAGTAGTTCAAATCCTCCAAGCAAGCTCTTTGATGCATCTTCATTTCCTGGTGTTCTGACAAGTCCTTTTAATATCTTTCCACATGAATGTACAGTTTGAGGGAGAAACCTGAACCAAAAAGGGCAAAAATGAGCTACATTGCACACTTGCATTAGTGTTGTGTTTAGAAGAATGGTGCAATTAATGTATTTGAACTTGAAATAATTTGCAGTCAAAACAGTGATGCATAGTATGAGCCCACCCAAACTCATGTAATTCTGTGACAAAATCTGGAGCATTTTTACCTTAGTGGGTGGTTTAGGGCTCTCTATAATGTGATAATTTCCACTATCCAGGCTGTGGGACCATGCATGATTTGGATTTTCATGGAATATCTGTGTCTGGTGGCAGCATGTTGCCTATGCGCAGTATTGAGGGAATTCAGAAGGACTTGGAGGCGGCAAAGCCCATTTGTTGAATGGAAAAATGCAAAAGCATGGAGTTGTTTAGTCTGGGAAAGATCTTTTAAGATCAAGTCTTACTGTGAAGCCAGCACTACCAAGCCCACCCACTAAACTATGTCGCCAAGTGCCACATCGACCCATCTTTTAAATCCCTCCAGGGATGAGGCCTCCACCACTTTCATAGGCAGCCTGTGCCAGTGCTTGACAAGCCTTTTTGTGAAGATTTTTTTCCTAATAGCTGATCTAAAGCTTCCCTGGCAGAACATGATTGCACGCAGGAGTTCAGTTTTGATAGTGTACTGGGGTAGTGGCAGGCTAATGTTAATACTTAGGAAAGCAGATGTAGGTTCTTCATCAGATCATTGACAGAGACATTTTGCTTGTTAAATTGACTTGAAGCATCTGTGGAAGGTATTAATTATGGTAGCTGCTGGCAACAACTGAAAGCAGGGGCTTCAAGGTATGAGGAGGGACATGCCAGGAGCACAGCCAAGTGAGGGCTTATGTAAAAGTACAGAGGAGACTATTCAAAAGATGACTGGGATAAGGTGAGTTTAATGCAGAAATTGGAGGAAGAATGTTGGCTTTGGCTTTTCAAATGCTAGTTGTGTTTTATAGTATCCCAAAAGGATTTTGTTGGATAGAAAGTTTTGCAACAACAATATTTTGTGTAAGGTGTTCCACTAAGAGAATTAATATGCCACGCTTTACACAGAGACATTTTCTGAGACCTGGTGCAGATTTCAGGTTTTTGACAGCTGTTTTTAGAACGTCTTGTCAGCACAAGAACTTGATGGAAATCATGTGTCAATGACAAAACCAGCTTGTTCTGCATTGTTAGCAAGCAAGGCCATTGTTGGCAAGCTCACACTTGCATTCTGTATGTGGCTGCAGAAATCCTGGTGCAGCTCTGTAGAGACTGGAAATCTGGAGATCCAGGGAGTTCAGATTGTCCAACAGTATTAAGTGCTGCCCGGGACAACTGTAATATGCTGTATAGTGGATCTGGAAAGATGGAATTGCTTAGAGCTATGGATTTATTTAAATTAATTCAACCTATTAGATCAGGTATTTCATTGGGAACATTACTCTTCCACTAAAAGATTTTGTGTTTATTTGAGCTGTGAAATATAGCCTATAATTGTGAGCCCTGTTCTGAGCCAGATGAGGTTATACTCAACTTCAGAATTGAGTCAACTTCAGAGAATAAGAAATTACTTAGGCTTCTGATTTTTTTCATTTATTTTTTTAAGCGCAGAAAATGCCAAGTGTTGGTACTTACAAGTATTGTAAAATAAGATGGTGAGCAAAAATAGAGCACAGCTTTCTGAGACTGCAATTTGAGTCCGATTAAAAGCAGAATTAAACTTGATTTTTTTCTCTCTTGTTGCAAACTGAAATAAAAAAATAAAATGAAAATTACAAGTAATGTTTGCTTCTTCTGGCAGACAGTCTGGCCTCTCTAATCTCAAAATTACTACTGCAACAAGCAGGCTGGCAAATTAACTTTTCAAAGTAAAAAGTAGTCTTTGAAAGTTAGTATTTTAGTGACAGGTAGTAGGGAAAACTAAGGTGACCAGCTGGGTAGATGTGATGAGGTGTCTGTGTTGCTGCTCCCAGTTTCAGCCCAGGCACCCAATTCAGCCATAACAGCTCAGACCGGCGTTGGAGTGGCCTCCACTGTCCACCTCAATCCCATGCAGCTGATGACAGTCGATGCGTCCCATGCTCGGCACATCCAGGGCATCCAGCCGGCTCCCATCAGTGCCCAGGGCATCCAACCCACTCCAATCAGTGCCCAGGGCATCCAGCCAGCACCGATCGGGACACAAGGACTCCACCCTGCCGCTCCAATCAGCACACAGGGGCTGCAGCCAGCACCGATTGGTGCCCAGCAGCCACAGGGCGACACCAAGACCTCGGGTAAGAGCAACCAGACAAGTCCTTGCTTCAGGCATAGGACAGCTGCTGAGTCATTTGGCTCTGACTGATGATCTTGTTACAGTCTCCGTGGTCCAGAGATGGACACTGAATACATCCATGCACATATTCTCCCCACAAATATTTCTGAACTGATTTATTTTTAATGCGTACCAATTGGAGTGTGTGGGTAGCCTCGGATGGGTTACTTCAGTGGAAAACAGTGGTAGTGCCTGAGCTTAAGCAAATCCCTTCATTAAGGCCCTGTGGGAAAAGTAACTTCAAAGTGAGCAATGTTCTCTAAACTGTTCTGGCTGTGCAGTAGATCCCAGGAGCAATCAGAAAACAGCCACATGTTTTCTGTGGTTGGTGACCTGATCTTGAATTGTGAAACAAACCATTTTTCATTAAAAATAATTGTTCTGATGAAGCCCCAACAACTTACTGAAGGAATGGGATATGGTAGCTAAGGGAATACGCTGCTGCACAGCTGGCAGACACTGTGTGGTGACTTCTCAGCTGTCCACGTGCTTTGCAGCCCTTAGTTGGCCAAACAAGGCTCTGGCAGGAGGTCAGAACACAAATACAGCTTATGGAGCTTACTTACAAGTGGCATGTGTTGCCCTATGGGCTCTACTAGGAGTGTTATTCTGTTGAGCCCGTTGTGTTGGTGATCTCCCTAGTGATTTCTGTGTTTTCCATGTCTTCTGGAAAAAATTACTTCCCTAGTAGCAGTTGATAGGCAGGAGGTAGTTTCCATCTTCCCTGCGGAAGGTTTAGTGATCAGATTGTTGTGGCAAAGATGCTGCTTACAAAACAGTCTGAAAACACTGCAGTTAGAGACTGAGGGACTCGGGGAGCGTGGACAACGTATGCTCTGCAAGCACCTGCTTTGTCATCACAATTCCTTAAGTAACAGCTGCTTTCTCCTCTCTGTTCTCCTCTCTGTTGTGTCCATGTCCATTCTTCCCAGCAGTGGTCTTAGCAGATGGAGCCACCATTGTAGCCAATCCTATTAGCAGCACATTCAACACGGCTACTGCAGCAACTACAGTTGTGCAAACACATAGCCAGAGTGCCAGTGCCAGTGCTCCAGCCCAGGGCTCCTCCCCACGCCCAAGCATCCTTCGCAAGAAACCAGCCACTGATGGGTGAGTAGAATTGAAGGTGATGTGTGAATGACACTGCTGTGCAATACAGCCCAGACAAATGGAATAATTTTAGTGGCGATAAGGAAAATTCTAGCAGATTATTCAGTCAGCAGTGATTGTTGGTAATGTGCTGATCTGTGAAACACTTCTTTTCCTCCCCCCAGGCAGGCTATACTATCAGTTTTCTATACTATCAGTAATAAAATGAGAAGGACAGTTTGTCTCCTAGCTTTTAAAAGTGACCTTTTGAGGGAAAGTGGATTTGAGACTTTGTTACTTAGTGTAATACAGAGTTCATAATATACTAAAATTAGAATTCTGTACTTTGTCTTCAGTGCTTTTCTTGGAAGAATATGTGGATTAGTGGAAAGGATAGTATTAGTACCCTGCTGTGAAATGTGATTAGGAAAAAGGGATGGAGTAACTTAAACTCTTAAAATATTTTATATTGCCTGTCTATTTTTAAATGCCTGAGTCAAGAGGCCGGAGACAGCTTTAGAATTAACAATGCGTTTCCACCCAGCTAACAACTGAAAATGTTTGGAACTGGTATTTCCTATGAGACTAAAACTGCACATTTTTTTTATTTGGGTGGAAACCTTTTTTAAGGCAGAGAAGCTGCAGGCTGTAAAGCTGTAAGAGAAATTAAAGAAGCAGAGGTAGATCACTAAAGAATGTTTCCACTTGAGAGGTTGATTATTTTAGACAAGAATTTGACTTCTGGTCCCATACGAGACTGAACAGCCTCTAAAATACTTTAATCAGCCCTATGCTGCCTAACACCCATACTCAGGGCTTGAGGTCCTGTAGTCAGGCTCTGACACAGTCTAGTCCAGCTAAAGGGAGCAGATGCCTGAGAACTGTTTAGCTCCAGATGATTTGCTCAGTCTGGGAGTAGCAGTGGCCGACAGTGGCATGGCCAGACCCCTTTGTCCTGTGCTGAGCCCAGCAGTCTCAGCAAGTTGCTCTGACTTGGCAGGATAAAGTTGCTGCTCTTGGAGAAGCCCTAAATTGGAGTGAGATTAGTTGCTCTGGCCTAATCTTTTATCTTAAAATATAATACCTAAATTGAAAAGTAAAATGAGACTCTGCGTAAATTGGTTATACTGAAGAGACCAGTGATACAGCTGTAACTCCTGTCCCGTTTTTTGTAAGATAGAGCTGATTCCTTTGCTCTCAAAGGCATTTGTATTTGCACCAGGGAGGTGGGAATACTAGATCCCTCTGTCTTTTGCAGGCTGGCTGTCCGGAAAAGCTTAATTCCCCCTCAGCCACCTGAAGTGGCTAGCACACGTGTCGAGAGCACCATGCGAAGCACATCTGGATCCCCAAGGCCTGCTGGGTAAGACTTTAGGAAACAGCCAACTGCATCATAATAGTTTTACTTTATTTATTTGAGTTTTGTTCTTTGGCTGTTGGAGAGGTTTTCTTTCTTTTAGAAAGCAAACTATTTTGAATTTGTTTGAATAAATTTGAATTTCTGCTGTGAAGCTGAGGCAGTGGCCTTTAAAACTGTGGTAATGAGCTTTCAGAGAAACAAACAAAATCCCTCTGCTGTTGTAAGGGGATAGACCTAAAAACTTTATTCTGTAGTACTTAAAAATTAGTGCTGGATAAAGTAAATGCAGCTTCTGCCCTGCTTCAGTTGAGTTCAGTGGCTTTACAATTTATTGGTTTATAACTGTTAAGCACAGTGGAAGCTCCAACAGAGGATGGGCCAGTACAGCTTTGGGTAAAAGTTCTTCTTAACTGCATTGTGAAACTCTTTTGATCCTTACAAGTATTTTCAAGTTACCTGGAATTAGTCATAAGATTTGCTTCTCACAGTGAGTGGGGGGAAAAAAGTAGTATCTATAATAAATACAAATTATTAGAAAGGGAGTGGAGGAGGAAATGTAACTGAGATGAAGCCTTCTTCTGTTGAACATTTTACTGAGCTAGGTGGGTCCAAGAAAAACTGGGTAGTCTGACTCCAGTTTATCTTGTCCATTTTGTGCTGGGTGTTTGTGACTGAGATACAGTTCACTTCACTTTGTTTTGCTTTTTTTTGTGTTGCAGTGGCAAGCCAAAACCTGAAATTCATGTGTCCATGGCCACTCCAGTCCCTGTGTCTATGGAGGCAGTGTCTAACCAAGGTGCCGAGCAGCCCACTATTGCAGTGCCTCCAACCTCACAGCAGCTCCCCTCTGCCGTTCCAACTATCATCGCAGCAACCAGTCCCACCTCACAGCCTGCAGCAGCACTATCCACCATTCCAGGGGTCGTCCCAGCCGCTCTGCCGACTTCCACTGCCATCGTGGCAGCACCTGCTCCTCCATCCACCATGAGTGGTGCTCTGTCAGCAGTGCTGGGCCCAGTGGTACCAGAGATCAAAATCAAAGAAGAAATGGAGCCTATGGACATCATGCGACCGGTGTCTGGTAGGTGTCTGGTAATCACCATGTTGCTTTTTTGGTTGTTGAGACAGTGAAGGAATTAGAAGGATTTCAACACTTTCATCCTGAAAACGAAATGTTATCTGTTCTGTGGTAGCACAGAACACCAGGGTTTCCATGTGCCTTGTTACTCACAAAGTTTTTGCCTTCTCCCTAAACTCGCATGAAATCTCTTCTTATTGTGGCTGCTTTGTTCATGTTCAAATGATCCAACTCCACAAAGAGTCTCTGTGAATTCCTTGCCTAAAACACACATTCTCAGCAGTGGTACCAATATATTATGGAACAGCTCAGTTAAATCCTGTTTTCTCACAAATCCTACTGTTCAGGTCCAATGCCCTTTCTTGTATGTGAAGAATTCGTGACCAGAGTAGGACCTCCTAGGGCCCTCCTGTGATTCATGCATATTTTTCTCTTGAACTTTTCAAAATACTCGTTGCATTGCCTTAGTTATCTAGCTTGGCCATAGTTGCTATTAGATTGCATGATGAGTAAAATTTAGATCCTTACAGATCTCATTGGACACTACATAGTGGCAAAATTATAGGAATACATCCCTCGTTCGTAAGTATCAGAGTTCAGGTTTAGTTGTTATTGCTCTCCTGGAAGCTGTACATTATCCTGTGAGGAAGCAGCTCCTTGCTACAGGTGTTTCTGGAGCAGAGGCAAGACAGCATTATGCTCTTTGGGGTGGTTCTCCTCCTAGCAATTGTGGGTACACCAAGTTGTCAAGAGATCCTGTCCTAGAAATTTTTTGCTGCAGCCTTAGTCATGGCTGATGGAGATTTTCCCTCCAAATATCAGGGAGTGTCCCATCGGACTACCTGCCCAGCTCCAGAGATGCAGGTCACTCTAGTGAACTGCTGATGGGTGCTGAGGGCCTGGCAGTGCAAGCAGACTCCTGCAAGGAGAGTGCTGCAATCCTGCTTTGATTCCATATGACTCTCCTACGACAAGAGGAAGGGGACTTGCTTGCTTTGAAAGTGATATCCATGCTGGTGTACATACACGGGTATCTTTTCTTATAGTAACACAGACAGATGCTAGCATGAATTCCTTTTTGTAGCATTAAACTAACGCTTCAGATATAAAGCAACTGAGGGACAAGGATCTGCTCTCATTCTTTTCGCCCTCATATATGAGACACTAAAGACTTTAGTTGATAGGCTTGCCCTAGTAATTGCTACTGGCTTAATATATGGCCTGTTTGTAACGTCACACTCTTCACAATGTGCTGAAACAGGAGTTACTGTTGGAGGTAGTGTTCAAACAATATGTTACCTTCACACTGCTGATGGTTTGGGTTCTTCTCTTTCCTCCTCTTAGCAGTCCCTCCTTTGACTACAACTACTGTATCTCCATCATTGGCACTGCTGGCCAACAACCTTTCCATGCCTCCAAGTGATTTGCCACCTGGTGCCTCACCGAGGAAGAAACCCCGTAAGCAGCAGCATGTCATCTCCACAGAAGAAGGGGACATGATGGAAACAAACAGCACTGATGATGAGAAATCCACTGCCAAAAGTTTGCTGGTGAAAGCAGAGAAGCGAAAGTCTCCTCCAAAGGAGTATATAGGTAAGGTCATCTCTGATGTCTTTTTTTCTTATTCATGTTGTCTGTATTTTCTCTTCTGCTTGTTCTCAGAGAAGGTGCTCTGTCATGCTTCCACTTTCTAAATACGAGTAATAGTGAATCCAAGTATCTGTGCCTCACCATTTTCTGTATAATTCAGTTCAGGGAAAATGACCTTTCTCAACACACATTTTGTATGAGGTAGTGCTTGCTGATCTGCTGCTGGAGTTCCTGTGGATGCTGATCTGCTGCTTTCACTACTCAGTGATGATAATGCAGTTCTCCTTGGATCCTTTTGTAGATGAGGAAGGTGTAAGATACGTCCCTGTGCGTCCCAGGCCACCTATCACACTGCTCCGTCATTATCGCAACCCTTGGAAAGCTGCTTACCACCACTTCCAGAGATACAGCGATGTCCGGGTCAAAGGTCAGCCTCAGAATATAGCAGGAAAGTAGGGAGGAGGACTACACAGAATTAGCTATAGTTTTGTAAAACAAAAAATGGTGTAGTTATTGATGGATCTGGTTGTGTACAGTGATAGAAACTTGCTCAAGAAAGGGATCCTTATAAAAGATGTCACTTTATAAAAGAGACCACTCTGATGATAGGCTGCAGTTCAATTTTCTCATTTACTACCTAACACTTGCCAATTTAATCAGAAACATTCTCAATTTATTGTAACTATTCTTTTCAACTAACAAATGGACTTTTAAAGAAGAACTTTTATTTTCTAATCTGCAGAAAATAGAGATCAGATACTGTCTTTTAGACTTTTTAGCTAGTACCTTAGATTTTTTAAGTAGACTGGGTTTTCACAGCTGTGTAAATACATCAAGGAGGAATAAAAGTAGTACAAGATGGCCTTTTTACTTGTTTGTGCAGGGTATTCAAAATGCTGACTGCTACATTCTTTAAATAGGAAAAAAATGGGTTATAATATAATCCTTCTGGAAATAAAGGTAACTTTTTAGTATGTGAGAGCAACAGTCAGCTACATGGCAGATGGGAAGTCACTTTCCTATCTGAATCAAAACGTTACTTATTGTCATTTATTAGGATGTAGGGGGAGCAGGACTTGGGTTAATGTTGTTTGAGAAGAGAGGCCTGGCCAACTCCTGAAGTTTGAGTACTGTATCTTTGTGTTTCCTGGTGACAGAAGAGAAGAAGGCCATGCTGCAGGAGATTGCCAATCAGAAGGGTGTATCCTGTCGTGCACAAGGGTGGAAGGTCCATCTCTGTGCGGCGCAGCTACTACAGCTGGTAGGTACATGGGGCTTGCAGCGTCCTACAACGTGGGGGAACATGGAGCTGTGTAAGACAGGAGGATGTTGTTACGAAGTCAGTTCACTGGGATACCATAAAAGAGCTGGTGTGTAGTGCCCAAAGGGACTGGGATGTACTTTCCCCTTTCTCAGGAATGTGGCATAAGTGGCTTGGAAACTTGGAGTGTTGGTTTTGATCCAGACATAAGAGCTGATGTATTTTGTACAGATGATCAAAACTGGCAACTCCCTCCTGCTGATGCACAGGTCTGAAGAAGCGTCTGTTTGGGATGGTGCGGCTGATCTGAGGAGGCAGCACTGATCCACATTCCTGGATGCTTCTGTTTCAGGTTGGGGGTGAGGTAGGTGCTCTGCATTTTAGCACCAAACTCCCCAAAACCTCTGCATTCCTGGAATAGTATTGTGAGACGTAAGGGAAGCAGTTGTGGTTAGGATCCATGTTTATTCAGAAGAGGAGCAATCCTGTAAATAGGATGCTAGTAGGAATGATAGTGCCATGCTTTGTCAGAGGCTCCATCTTCTGAATCAGACAGGAGCAGCTGAGAGGGGAATGGATTATCACTGTCTCTGTGTAGCTTGGTTAACACGGGCAAGCATTTGCCAGCCTGGCAGTGACCCTTCTCATGAAGGACTAATGTCTTTTAGACAAACTTGGAGCACGATGTGTATGAGAGACTGACTGCCCTGCAGGAGGGACTCATTCCCAAGAAAAAGGCAGCGACGGATGACGACTTGCATCGAATCAATGAACTGATACAGGTAGGTCCTGTCGCCTCTCAACCCAAAACTGCTTCACCCTTAATGCCAAAGTGTCCTGCTGCCATTAATAAAAGCTAAAGCTGGTCTAAAAAAATCATGTGGGTTCACTTCCTGTGTCATCAGTTACAAGAGGCATTAGGAAAAGGCACAGGGATTGCTTAGACCACACATTCTGCTGCTAATGATGACTGTTTCCTTTCAGGGGAACATGCAGAGGTGTAAACTCGTGATGGATCAAATCAATGAGGCTCGAGACTCCATGCTAAAGGTCTTAGATCACAAGGATCGTGTTTTAAAGCTTCTAAACAAGAATGGAACTGTCAAGAAAGTGTCCAAATTAAAGCGAAAGGAGAAGGTCTGAAAACAGATTAATGACTCTGGGAAATGGAGAACGTGTACAGAATGGAGCTGAACCTTTTTGTAGTTTGGGTTTATTTTTAAATAGAGTATCTGAATAAAAAGGATGAGTTTAGGGAACAGATGGACATGTGAAGCCTGGTGACTGAAGGGATTGTCCTTGATCTTGTCATAATGAACAAAGATTTCTCTCAGGCTCATCCCTTTTTAAAGTCTTTCCAGTTCCACTTGTTTAACCCTCCTGATGTGTCAAGTATGGACACACCTGTAAAACAGGAGGTTCTGCAGGGGGCACCAGGAGGCTGACATACAGGTATGGACCCAGAGAGCAGCCAAGCTTCTGAGCCTTGGAAATGATACCGCTTTCAGCTACCCCATTCAGTTCTCGTTCTTCTGACCTTCCAGTGTCTGAAGCAGCCTTCTTATACCAGTGCCACTGCACTAGGGGATCTGCCACAATGAATCTCCAATGGCTCAGAAGTCCTAGTTGTCAAGTTAAAAAAAAAAAAACACAAACAAACAAAAAACAAAAACAAACAAACAAAACAAAACAAAAAACACAAAAAACCAAAACAAACCGGGGGGTGGGAAATGGGGGGGGAAATCATTTCCAAGTGATATTGTAGTGTCTGTGTGTGTGTCAGTGTTGGTGCTCTGGGATACTTGTGTTGAAGTACCTCCTGCAACAGAGGGGCTTCCTGTAGCTGGTGTAATGTTAATTGTACGTACCACATACATCCTGAAAACATGAATAAAGGAATTGGAGGTTTTGTATGTGAGCAGTTCGTGTACCTTTGTACCAATGAAACTATTCAACCTGGAAACTCGAAAACAAAGCCTTTGAAGAAGCCTGTGGGGAAGAAGAAAGAGCATGTTGGGAAGTAGCCAGTGTCCTGTGCTGCAGGGTAACACTGTTCCCAATTCAGCACCTAAAGATGGAATATGGATTATCCCCCATGCACTTATGCATTTAACCTTAATATTTTAGAAAGTTCATTTTTAGTCTACTCATCAGGAAGCTTCAGTTTCATGAATCCAGTTACAGGGCTGTTATCCTGCCTTTATTCAGAACTGAGTTCTTTCAGAACTTAAATTTTAAAAAATAGTATTTAATTCTTATTTCCTGATTATTTTTTTTACTAGAGAAGTAAGTAGAATATCCATATTTGCACTGTTCTTGTGTCATTAACACATGCAAACCCTATTTCAGTTTTCGATGGCAGTTTTTCATATTAGCTTGATTTTACTTGTTCAAATGAAATTACTTCCATTATAAGATATAAGGCTAATGTTATTGTAATTTTGATATTAGGAAAGTTACAGTAATGTGTTTGCTGATTTTTTTTTCCCCCCCCTTGGCTAGAAGAAAGAAAACAAAATATCCCTCCAATTTTACAAGCCTGCAAGGAGTGTGTGGGTGTGTATGTTGAAATTAAAAGGAGAGGTAAGACATGAAAAGGTGGGAATTGAACTGCTGCTCTCACCTTGCATTTCTTGCACCTCAGGAACAGAACACGCCTAACTGGTAAAGTATTTGTTCAATGTCAGGGTAATAAGCCACTGCAAACACTCCCAGGTTCCTGAGGACACTGCAAGAAGCTCACTCACGATTAAGTGGACTTCTGTAGGGTTGGGAACTGTTTCACATGTTGACAAAGGGCTTTTGGGTTAAATCCAAGGCATTACCAGCAAACTGGGAGGTATTCATGGAGGAAAGGAGTGAAGGATTCTTTTAAGGGCTGCAAAAGTTAAAAACTTGCTGTTAATTAGTTCTCCTAGGTATTCTTACCTGGTTCTTTGCAACCTTAGTTTTCCTAAACTGGTATTGAAGGCTTTCGTCTGGACTAAAAGGATGATGCTGTTCTATAACCTTAGGCAAAATATTGCCAAAGTGCTCTGGAAACCATGTAGATTCTGTAGTGTTGGAGTCCAGGAGCGACCTGGTCAAGTGCAAGGTGTCCCTTGCCTGTGGCTGGGGATGGAGTGAGATGAGCTTTGAGGTCCTTGCCAATCCAGACCATTCTGTGACTCTGTTCTATAGGAGAAGGTTAAGATCCAGTGATGTTCATCTGGATTTCTCCTGCTCGTGTTTTCATGCCTCTTAGTTATTGCTTAAGCTTCCATCAGGAATGGTATGCGTAAATGCCATTTTACAGTCTTAAAAGAGTTGAGGCAATTTCTTTGTCTCCTGGGGTTGAGTGTGCAGTGAGTGTATACTGGAATCTGCAAAGTCTGCTCTTCAGTTTGCTCAGGTGTTTTGCTTCTGTTCTTAGAAGGAAATTAGGAAGCAGCACTTTGGTTTCCTGTATCCCATCCCATGCTGTACGCTGAGAGCACCTCTTTACAGCCACACCACCTTGGGTTAAAATAACCCTCATCCCACAGACTGAGCTGCTCTAAGCCACCAGCTGTCAAGAGAATTGTCTCCTCTCAGAATGGATAAAGAGCCTGTGTTTTTACCAGGCATCCTAAAACCCTTGATGGAGTAACTACCTCCCTGCGTTGGTGTTTTTTTTTTTGGTTTTTTTTTGGGGGGGAGGGGGGTATGTTTTTGGTTTTAATATAAGGTTGTGTAGAAGGGTGCAGAGAAGGATTTGTGTCTTCCACCGGCAGCTGGAAATACTAAAAAAGTGGGTTTTAGCTCTGGTCCGGTTGTGACATTTAGGGCTCCTGCCATAAACGTGTTTCACACCCGGCTACAATTGTAACTAAACCCCTCCCGGCAGCCGACGCTATTTTTATCTCCTCGTGGACGGGACCGGTCCGTCCCCACCGACCAGCGCTGAGCGCCGGGTGGGACCAAGGCCGGGGGCAGCGGCGGGAACCACGGCCGAGGGAACCACGCCTGCCCCGCGCCGGGCCGCGCTCCCCAGGCCCGCCCC
>VWZG01001745.1:114606-131157 GCA_013396735.1 Grallaria varia
CGGGACCTCCCCCGAACACCCCGCAAAGTTTGTGGGCGGCAGCGGGGCTCGTCCCGCCGCGGCAGGGCCCGGCCGGTCCCGGTGCTCCTCCCGCCCGCCCGCCCGCGGGGCGCTCCCGAGGAGCGGGGTCGGAGCCCAGCGGCAGCCGGTGCGGCCGCCTTTGTTAGGCCCCTGCTGCAGAGGAGGGGAGCTCCCCCCTGCCACGTCTCCGATCTCAAATGAAGTGTTGTGCTTCCAAATAAATAAATAATGATTTATTCTCCCCAATGCGGCTGAGCCTTCAGTGTTAACTGGGGAAGGTTCATCTATCCCAGCACGCTCACTGAGCCAGAGCGGGTAACTTTTAATAAGCACTGAAAAATTTACATGCTCGCTTTGTCGAAGTTATACTTTTCCTTGTCTTGTTTTGGGGATTTTTGTTGTTTCTTTTCTTAATTTTATTTTTACTGCAAAGGTAGATATCAAGGAAAAAATTATAATTTTCATGAAGTCTTGTAAATTATTCTTTATGGCCTTTTTAAAACCTTGAGGGGAGAGTTCCTAAGCAGAGCAAGCACTGCAGGTGTGCGTGGTTTGTGTGCATCTCTGAACACAGTCTTACACCAGTTCTGGTTCAGTTCAGGATTCTGTGACACTTGCTGTGGCTGGTGAAACTTCATGGTTAAAGTTTACAGTGTTGCACCTGGGAGGGAGCTGTCACGCCCTGAATTTCAGTGCGTGTCGTGTCATCCTCCCCCCCCAACTCAGCGCTTGCGAGAGTTGGAGCATTGCTTTGATGGTCACTGTAGTACCCAGGTACTCATGAGAGCCGAATGTGGCTTCAGTGCTCTGTGGTGTTCTCCATGACTCACGTGCCTGTGCTTTCCAGCCCCCATTTTGCAGATGGGGAACTGGTTTTCCCTCACTTGGTGTGTTTAGATCTCATGGTGATGTTGGTGTTTGAGTTCATGCCATTGACCTGTGGTTCTTGCCTATCATTTCTTTTCATCTTTGACTGCACAGCCTTTCCTCCCTCTGTTTGTTCCACCCCTTCAAGTGATGCATGAACTAATATTCTCTTCTTTTTAGGCAAAACACTGCTCTAGGTTGGTTTATTTTTTTACACCATACCTGTTTCCTGCCACTATCACTTCCCACTGCTCAGACTTCAGCTCCTCTTCTCCTGTGCATCTTGACTGTACACCCTCTGTGTTTTCTTGTGAGCTCTATTGATTGACCCAGTCCTAAAAAGTAAATGCAGATTCCAGTTCAGGTGGTCTGGAAAATAGTCTGTTGTTTAGAAAATAGTCAGTTGTTTCAGTGCTTGTAACTCCTCTTTTATCTTGCCAGTGCTAAATTAAGGTCAGCACACCTGGGAGTCCAACCCCGAAGGTGCCATTTGGGGCTTCTGTCCCTCTTCTATTGGGAATGGGGAAGGGAGATGCACCGGTGGTTTGTCAGCAGCTTTTTTGCAACTAGTGCAGGCATTGACTGAGAAGGAATGGGTGAGCAAGAAAAGCAGCAGATAGGGTGTGTCTATAGTCCAAAGTCTTTTTTTCTTATTTCCTCCAGTTTTGCTCTCTTTATGGGAGGTCTGATTATGTTCTTTTGGTGAGAAGCCACCTGTTAAGGTATTCAGTGCACGTCATCAATAACTTGAAAAGTCTGATTTCACTCAGACATTCACACTCTTCCAATTTATGTGTGAAAACACCCATTCTGCCTGCTGAACTGGTTTCAGTGCTGCAGTTGGTCATACGCTGTGAGGGTTTTCTTCCTCTGTAGCAAAAGCAGGGAAGTTTTTCACCTATAACTCTTTGTGTGTTGCTTTTTTTATCCCAACCCCTCCTTTGCCAGGGTTCTGCAGTGCTCCAGGCAGCAAGTTTTGAAGCAGGATGGGAAAAAGACGCTGTGTTCCTCCACTTGAGCCCAAGCTGGCAGCTGGCTGTTGTGGGGTGAAGAAGCCCAAGTTGTCTGGGAGTGGAACGCACAGTCATGGCAATCAGACCACAACTGTACCAGGCTCCAGTTCAGGTCCTCTTCAGAACCACCAGCACACAGACGGGAATAATGGAAGGGAGAATGTATCTGACTTGACTTTGGGCCCAGGAAATTCCCCAGTTACTCGAATGAATCCCACTTCAGGAGCTTTGAGCCCACTAACTAGGCCCAATGGAACTGCCAACAGCACCAAGAACCTGGTGGTGACAGCGGAAATGTGCTGCTACTGCTTTGATGTACTCTACTGTCATCTCTACGGGTTCCCTCAGCCACGGCTTCCTCGATTTACCAATGACCCCTAGTGAGTACATCTGTGTGTGGGAGGAAAGCTGGGAAACAGATTCCAGAGCTGTGGTTTGGTTGGATACAGGTGAAGGGTTTCCTCTAGGAAGTAGGAAAACTGATGTGCAGGGGGAAGGAGGACATCCTGCTGCTTGCTTTGTCTGCCAGAAACAAAAAATTATGCACTGTAAGTGTATGAAAGGGTAAAGTATTGTGTTTTTTGGTGCAAGCAAATTAGCTTTGAAGAGTGGCCTTCAAGAGAGAACGTTTGGCTCTACAGAAAGAGAGCTAGGCTACGTATGAGGTGGTGTGGTGCTTCTTTAGCTTGCAGTCTAGTATGTCCCATGAAACATTGTGTCCTTTACTGAGGCGTACAAACCCACTTCATGGTAACGTAAATGTTTTCCCCCTTCTTTCTAAATAGATTCCTCTGCAAAAAATTAACTCCTGTAAAATTGTACTAAAAGAACAGTAAAATAATGTCATTAATTTGAAGAGGCTCCAGCTAATGTGAGACACTGATTTGGTGAAGGCACAGGGGAAGAGACTTCCTTCTGCAAAACAAATGGAAAGGGACTAAAGTAAGAAGTTGAAACAAGTTTTCAGCTCATCCTGAAACAAATGGTGAGCTGGTGAAAACTGGACAAGGATACTCACAGGGGTGTTCAGCTTACCAAGTTAATGGATTTAGCAGGTAAGGGAATAAAAAAATTGCCCATTATAGAAGATGTTTTGGGGAGACAGTGTTAGTTGGGCAATGTGAAGAGAAATGACAGAATCATTTAGGTATACTGCCAAGAGAGTTAACTTTCAAGGACGATACCAAGGTTAGGACTAAAGGAGATGTGTATGAGCAGAAATGAAAAGGATTTATGAAGCTGTTTCACTTTGGTGAGATTTAGCTAATGTTTATCTGAAGGTTGAATGCATAGGTGTGGAAATGTTAATGTTGTTAAAATATCTGATGAAGGAATTATATGGGAAAGATCAAAGACAGAAAGACTTTCTGACACTCTTCCAGAAGCCTCCTCCAGAATAATAGATAAACTAGGGATGTCAACAACTTTTTATTTTAAGTTAATGACTTTTAAATTGATGTAAAGGAACAATGGCTTAAATAGGTCAAGGACTTCTGTGTATTCAGTGTCTGCCCACCGTACTGGCTGTCTGGGTGGATGTAGGCTGTGCTTCCATGCAGTTATTATCCGAGTGGGATTATGGATACATGTTCTGAATGCTGCCACAGACTAACCTGTTTAATATTGTAAGTAAAAATGAATGGAGAAACGCTTTGGAATAGGCTATCAGATAGTTCCAGGGGCTCCCCAGGCTGAAACATTTCTCCTGTTGTTCATACTTACACTAGGTAGGCTCCTTTTAAAACATTTTATGTTAGTCTCATTATTTTGTCACTTGAAATGTAAAGGGGTTTTTTTGCTGTTGTTCTGTTAAGTTAGTAAGAAAGATGGGTTTACACAGCTGCATTCTTTTGGTGTCAGAAGAGATTTCGGGCTGGATTTTGTTGCTTTTTCTGTTGACTAGTTTCAAAAAGCACGTTCTTTGGGGAATGGCAGCTGGTTGAATTTTACGCCCAGATTTGAAAGTTAAAAATCACTTATTGGGTATCACTGTACTCATAATTACAAGACTTTTAGACCAGCAAAGCATAACCTTACCTCTTCTTCCTCTGCAGGCAAATACTTACCTAAATTTTCTTGTGTTTCAGCATTGATGCTGTTGCCTCCAGCAAATAGTTGGATGTACCCCAGGGAAAAGCATGGGGTTTGCTCTGTTGTAGAGTAGCACACAAGGATGAGCTGTCCCACTTGAGACAGTCGTGTAATGAACTTGAAGCCAAATGTTATTAAATACAGGAATAAGCAAAGTGAAAATACAGAAATAGTTTGCAATTTGGCCTTTTGTGACATAACTAATGCCAATGTAAGAGTTCTTTGAACAAAAAGATTTATACAGGAAGTCTCTCTGGACAGACTGTTGATGGAATAGAAAGAGGCACAGTCTATTCTGGATAATAGATTTTTAAAGTGGTGTAAAGACAAAAGTAGGTGTGAAGGGCAGGATTTGGCATAAACAGTGTAATAATATAAAAGTTACGGGTTCTGACTTGAAAACCACTGTATTACCATCTTGAGGGAATACGGACATTGACAACAGTCTTGATGGGAATTATGGTAAGATACCTATAGAGTAAGGTTCCCTTATCAGCCCCTTTAGCCATCAGCGCGCTTGCAGCAAGTGTGGGTAGAGCCCTGGCCAAATCTTCGTTCGCGAAGCCGAGCCATGAAGGTTCCCTTATTCCGATGTTAGCACTGATGTTCACAAATCAATGGCGAGATCATGGAGATGCAAGACTTGTAGTTATGTCTGCATTAACTTGGTAAAGGAAGAAAATATCTGCTTTAATATTAAGGTTGCTGGAAGAAATTACAATTTGGAACCTGTGCAAATAGTTAATTGGTTAAGTCTTCCACTTTCATACTTCAGTCTTTGATTTTTTTTTTTTTTTAGTAGTTGGTATTACAAACTGGCGCTAAAACTATACCATGGAAGTTTCTAGTTGCCTTGCAAGACAAATAATAAGAAACTTGCATCATAAAATCTGTTCTGTAACAGGTTTTTCCCTAGTACAAGCTAAACTCTGATTTGAACAAGCTGTATTTTTCCACTCTAAAATTCCCTTTGTAGTTGCAATTGGAGAAGCTAGTTTTTAGTTGCTGAAATTCCCCTCTCAGCCTAAAAACCCGCATCAAACACATCTCAGTGGAATGCTGTGGCTGGGGGAGAAACAGTTGCCATAAACTGGTGAGGATATGGTTGCAAAGTACATGTAAGTTCTCTTGGGTGAACATGGACAAAAGATTGTCATTACTTTTTTCAGTACATCTAGGAAATAACACTTTTCAAGGAGGGGCTCTGGAACAATGGACTTACTGTCAGCTGTATCTGCAATTTGCTGAGTGCGTTTATTCTTCAGAGAGAGAAACATCTTTTCTGCAGTGAAAATAGTGAAATTTTATGTATGTTTACAAAGTTGTATATTTCTTTTTTTATGTCTCAGTTGTTTTGACAACAGTGAAAAATTTTTTAAAATGTGCTTTAAGGTATTTTAAAATATGACAGCCTTCTGAATGCAATTTTTCTGTGCCTTCTGATAATACCTCTTCCATTATAGACACAGAAAGCTGTGTCGTAGCTCAGTGGAAACATGGTTTGTGGGGGGTTTTTTCCCTTTGGGAGGGGAAGGTGAATTAAAAATGTGAACCTGCAATTTGAATTGAAGGGGAACTTACTTAGATTTGTATTCTGAGTGACTGTTTTTATGTTCTGCCTTGCCTTTCTTGTTTGGAGTGTCACATGGGCTGAGCAATGGTTTCAAAACTTTAATTAGATTAAGGTAAATTTGTGACAATAGTGTTTCTCAGAGATCTCCTGTGTTAAGTTTAGTATCTTTTTTTTTTTTTTGTAAGCTTTCTAATGTATTTTCTTACATTCTTTTTCTGTTTTCTCTTTCAACATATGGTAGCTAGATAAAAGTGTAGAGGAATGATCTCCTGCAAGTGCCTTGAAGTGTTATCAGAAAACTAGAACAGTAAATAACCTGTTTTGGTCAAGCAACAATAAGGTTGTTGTTGGGTATGCAAGCATGTTCCCACTTCCTCTGTGGGCAAAGTCCTTCACAATTATCACTTATAGGCCGTTTGCTGTTTTGGGTAGTATTTCTGCCATTGGTCACAGCTGGTATCTAGATCCTGAATTGTGGATTTATGCTGTGATAGTTTTTAATTCCATTGTTGCTCTGAGAAACATCACTGGACATGGATTCATCACTATGGTTTAAATTATGTTCTGACTACTTAAACATAAGAAATTCTGTTACTGTATTTGAGAAATCATCCACACTCCATGCTGTTTTTGTTGTCTGACCAGACTATCTTAGTATTTTTTTGTAATGTTTGCTGCAAAGATACATTGCTTACAAGAGCTTCAATTATGTGAGGAAAGTAAATGTCTGAGCTATGTTGTTGAATCAGTCTTGATGGCTCAGAACTCCTGTCAATGTTTGTTTAATCTCAGAAAATCATATTCTATCATATTAGTTATAGTTCTATAGAAACCCACAGACTGATGTCTTGTATTCAGTACTCTGTAATCTGAACAAGTCATAGAATCATTCATCCTGTTTTTATAATTAGAACAGCATCATCGTTGCCTTACAAAATTTTCCAGATGTTCGGACATTCTTGTAAAGCTGCAGCCACCGCTGTCCTTTCTCTAGTGCTTTCCTGTACAACTCTTTGCAATTTCACTCACTTCTGTAGAAGTCAATTTTTTTGTATTTCATGTTGACAGTCATCTTTACCTGTTTTCTCTTCATAGAGCTCTGTTGTTCTGAACTTGTTCTTTGAAGCTAAATCATGGGTTCTAGTTAAGCAGCTTGAAAGGAGCCTGCTGAGTTTGAGAATGTACTGGTTTGCTTGTAAATTCCTGATAGTAGGCAGGAAAATGGAAATCCAGGTAATGTTTCAGTAGGAACAATAGTGATTCAGCTATGTGCCCAACAGGAGAGGGTATGTGTAAATATAAATCAAATGTGAGATAAGCAGAAAAGGTGGACATAAACTGCTCAAGCCTTATGTATGGACCCACAAGTCACATCCTCATGGAAGTAACAAGGAAAAAAATAATTTGACTTTCTCTTTATTCCTTTAAAAAGAATACCTAAAAGAAAAACTTTTATCACAAATCCGGTGTATAGATGAATTACAGAATGCCTGGGGATCTTTCAGGGTCACTGCTACTGTAAATAACTAATCTTGTGTGGTTCACCCATATTAATTTTTATATGGGCTGCCCTGTAAACTAGTGGATGCCATGAAGTATGGCCAATACTGACAGGTAATCAGTGGAATCAAATTACCATATCACTCATTAGATTCAGTGCAGAGTCTGTCCAGGAAGGTGTCCACAGAGGACTTCCAGAGTACTGCTGGAGTGGAGGGAGTATGCTGAAAAGGTGGAGAGAGATGTTGGAGTTGAAGTGTGGGCATGAAGTTTTGTTATTGCTGGGTAGCAGGTGAGCAGACCTGCCTGTTGGGGTTTATTGGAGGTAGGGAAAGCAAGGGCATGTGTTAGTGCTCTTTTACAACTTGGTACTCTCTCCTTAGCAACCAAGTATCTCTAGAGGCTGGAAGATTTCTTTTTTTTTTTTTTTGCCTTTTCAGTCCACTTTTTGTGACGTGGAAGACGGGGCGAGACAAGCGGCTTCGTGGCTGCATCGGGACCTTTTCAGCCATGAATCTTCACTCAGGACTCAGGGAATACACATTAACCAGGTAACTGTGGAAAATTAAATAAATCTGAAATTAGTTTCATTTGCTGAAAATCTGTAAGGATTCAAGGTTAGTATGTGGGATGCTTCACAATAAAATAAACTTGAGAAGTGTATGATAGTTAGGGTGAGGTGATATATCAGGATTTAGTGTAACATCTTTGCAACAGGTGAGTTGTGGCTGACATTTTAAGGCTAATGTCAAATCTTGCATACTAACAGTTTTGACATCTTCTGTAGCATATAATTTCTCTCTGCAGTATGTATTGGACAGCATCACTGTTATTACAGTTCAGTAGGTTGGGGAGAGATGCAAATCATTTTCTCTGCAGTAGCAGAGAAACATGTTTCACAGAGACATAATCTAAAGGGGAATAATTGAGTATCTAACACTAATTTGATGGTTATATTAGGCAGTATATCTTCTCTTCCCTTTAGTGCACTTAAGGACAGCCGATTTCCCCCCCTGACCCGCGAGGAGCTGCCCAAACTCTTCTGCTCTGTCTCCCTCCTCACTAACTTTGAGGATGCCAGTGACTACCTGGACTGGGAGGTGAGAACAGGTGCATTTGGAACTCTGCATCACTCTCTCATTCCGTTCGGGTTCGGGTTAGTACACAGTGATGTGTCTCCTTCATTACAGGGGTGCGTGGGGATAGAAGAGACTGGGAATAGAAGAAATGGGGCCGGAAAACTAGAAAGGAGGAAGAGAACGGGCTAACAGTATGCATTTGGTTGGGAGGGGATATGAGTGGGAATAAAAAACTGAAAGTGGTTTATGGATTTGGCCCAATAGGAGGTGGGTGTAAATACATGTGTAAAAGCCTGGGAAGTATTTTGATGGTGTGAACAGAAACTGGAAATAAAAGGTAGTTCAGACTAAAGGTATGAATGATTTTTAGGACCTTGTACATGGAAGTGTATTTAGTTTGAGAAGGAGATATGTATATATATGGACTTTGTAGTTGGGCTATTTTAGGCATGACTCTTGTGTGCAGAGACTTTGTGTCTCTTGCCCAACACAAGAAACTGAAAACTGTCACACTTCTGACAAGACTTACCTCAGGAGAAGCGTCAGGGACACTGCTGAGACTCATTGGGGAAAGGTGGCAGAGGTCCTTTAGGTGGCTAAGAGAGCTGCTTGTGAGACCTGCCTGGCAAGAATAGAGAGTGGGGAAGAGAATGTTCTTATGCAGGCAAAAGCCAAACAGTCCAGAGAGAGAGAGATACAGTGTTGTGGGAATGATGACTCAATTGTGGACTCAGTGCTAGCAAACACCTCTTACGGCTATTCATTTCCATCTATAGGTTGGTATCCATGGAATCAGAATAGAGTTCATCAATGAGAAAGGTGTCAAACGCACAGCCACGTATTTACCTGAGGTTGCTAAGGAACAAGGTGGGTTTGAGATGGCAGCCAAACATGTCAACATGTTGTGTCACAGAATTGGGTAACTTAAGTCTGTGGATTTTGAGCTTGGATTGCAATGCTGTCATGCTGTCCTTCTAGCAGTGCTGTGGAGCCACCAGGCTTAATCTAATCCTGACACCTGATACAGTTGCTGCTGGATTTTCATCTGGCCTTTCTCTCGTTGCACAGCTGTATCTTAGCATAAAAGTGTTTTATCGCTTAAGAAATAGTTTGGATTCTCCAGCCTCATTCAGCATTGCATCTTTCCTCTTCCATGTTTCTCCCACTGGCTAGATAACTGGAGGCTGCACAATACCAACAGGAAGAGTCGTTTTCCTCCTCATTCCTGCTAAAGTAGCATACTCCAAAGGAGGGCTGGAAACAGGGCCCCTCTGGAGCACACTTCCCACTCAAATAGAGGAGCAGTCACCATGGTAACTGCTCAAAATATTGCCTTCTTTCCTCCACTTAGCAGAGTGGGGTGGTCATATCCTCCTGGCACTGGGGCAAAAAACTAAGGTAGGAATTTTAACTGATCTCTCGCATAGCAGTGCACTGTGCTATCACTAGAGCATCAATCCCAATTTGTCTATGTGAAGAACTAAGTACTCGCTATTTTTCAAGGCTTAGGGAGCTTAACTTAAGTGGCACATGATGAAACACTTAGTCCCTGCAACAGAAGCAAAGTACAGACCTTTATAAGAAGAGAGATCATATGGAAATTGGGATTACTGTTTCATAGACCAAATCCAATATGAATTAAAAGGGGTTGACATGTGCAGATAGTGTACATGCATTAGGCCATGTATGTCCAGTTCAACATTGGGATTTCATAAATTTAGAGTTTCCTGTTTAGTTGTTTGCTATTCTAGAGACCTTTTAATGCATCTCTTATGTTTTTAAAACATCTTTTTAATATTGAAAAATTTCCCTTGCTTCTGTTTTTCAATAGACTGGGATCAGATCCAGACCATAGACTCCTTACTCAGGAAAGGTGGCTTTAAGGCTCCAATTACCAATGATTTTAGGAAAACAATTAAACTGACCAGGTAACTTGATGTATTTGTCATCTTTTAATTTTACTTTTTAGTGTTTTGTGGGTGAAGTATTTGTACTTGATGTAAGTCTTCATAACTCTTTCAGATGAGAAATGTAATATGAAAGACCAAACCACAAATGTCATGTGTAAGGCATATAACGCACATGGAATGAAGCGCAATGTGTTTGGTCCATGCAGGATCAAAGTTGGCATTCTCTATGAGAAGTGTCACTGGTTTTAATATTACCATCTGTGTGAAAGATCAGAAGCAGAACCTTTGAAAGGTTAAAAAGGTTTTTCAGTATCTTTTCAGTGGATTTCCTTTTCTCAGTGTGCTCATCTGTGGATGCTGCAGCTATTTGTAGGTGACAGCTATCTTCAAACCACGCTCAAATTTGGCTGGTTTTCAGAATTTACTTGCTTTTCTATACCCCCAGCTGTCTTATTGGTGTCTGTTCCCTTTATGTTAGTAAAAATTGGGACATTCTGGTTTTGTATAGAAATACTAATTTATCAGGTCATTTCTTACCTCTGGAGAAATTAGGTGAGAGCACAGGGGTGTTTTTAACAGGTGAGGACAGGACAAAGTTTTCATTAAAATCTAGTGTAACATTTTCTTAGTGCAACTCACAACCACTTTGTTCACCTGTTGCGTAGTGTGCTTTAGAAAAACCTAGAAAACTCTGGTCTCTCCAAAGGAACTCCACATTTTGTGAATTCTGATTGTACAACATGGACTGTCACTTACGTTCTATAATTGACCTCCCTTTACTCACCTCTCCATCATTTTTTTCACTAGCCTTTCAAATGTGAGGATAACCACAAAAGTAAACAACGGTGAAATACTGATTATTTCATCAGCATAACGGAGTCTTCTTCCAGCAAACTTTTCATGCCATTTTTTTCCACTACAAGAGGATAAAAAGAATACAAATTGATAATTTGTTTCCTGTGTGCTACCTCAGGCATCCCCTTAATTGTGACCACCTCGACTAGGGCTCAGCTTTTGGGACATGAAGCTAATTCAAGCCCAGATGGGTTATTCAGACTACTGCATGAGGCAATATCAAAGGAAGTAGTTAATGAAGTTAGTGCATTCCCCTTGGTTGTCATTGGCTGTGAGCTAAAGGGTGATCTGGGATGAATGGTTTTTGTTTAGTCCCTCCATGTTTGTTGACATTATTTTTCTGACACTGTTCCCGCAGGTACCGCAGTGAGAAAGTGACAATCAGTTATGCAGAGTACATGGCCTCCCGCCAGCATTGTTTCCAGAATGGCACTCTTCATGCCCCCCCCCTCTACAATCATTACTCCTGACACACGGCTGCATGACCAGTCCCACTCCCCAGTTGCTGCCAATGGCTACGACATCATTGGGGCAGACGCCTCCTCTTCCTGGTCCAGTTACTTCTATTACTGCACCATTTTATGATGCTAGCTTCCGTTGCCAAGTCTGCCTTCCTGCTGACCTGGGGGGAGGATGAGAGCATGACAAGACTTCAGGGGCCCAAGCCTTATCTCAGCCTTCCCTCTGAGTGGGGGTTCAGTTGGATTGGGGCTCCATGCCTGCAAACTGTCGTGAGGTACAGAAGACTTCTCGGAGTGAAAGTGCTGCTTTGGACTGATCCATTCTTGGGTGTTTCTGACACTCTGGAAACTTGAGTTGTTTGTTATGGAAGCCCCCCAGATCATGTAGGAGCATTCCTCTGGCAGCCTGGGCAACGGAGTCCAACAAAACATTTTTTTAGGTTCTTTTTAATTTTTTTTAACCTCTGGTATCTGTTGTGTACTGAGAGCTGATTGCAGTCCCCATGCATCACAGGTGGACATCATGATACTGTGGAGGGTTGAACACCTGGATAGCACCCCAGCCTCACCAACAGGAGGTTGATGTGAAAAATTAATCCATTATTTAAATAAACCCTAGAAGGCTCTAAGGCTCAGATCCTTGGTAGGTAGGATTCTTTAGAAATCCTCTTGGTTTACAGCTTTCTGGGTTTTCAGAGCTTGGTGATGGCCTGCTATGAAATAGAATGTTGTTGTGCCTGTACAAGTGCAATGTGGCACACTCTGCATATGTGGAAGAAAAGGTACTTGTGTGTCCCTGGACAGCCTTCTCTGTTAATACCAAGTAACATTTGTAGCTGGTTGGATTAGGGCTGGAGAGGGGTTTGCATGGCATGGACTGTAGTCATACAAACGAGACTAGTGACTGAAATTTGTTTAATTGAAGCTAACAGTCTTGGGGACCTTCGTATTGATAGGACAGGCACTTTCTCCAGTGCGACTACTGATCTTCAGGGTAGTGAGTGTTCCAGTTCATAGCAGGCCTATGGAATAGAGCTGTGTAGTTTCACTGCTAAGATTTCTCTTAGCTTAGTCATTACCACGTCAAGGCAGAGAGTGGGGAAACCTGTATTACCCAAAATGTGTCAAACTCGTATGCATTCTGTATTTCTTCTCCTATGGTTGATCATCACAAGAAACACTCTCTTCTAGGAGGAAGTTATCCATTGCTATTCTGGTTTATCATTGAGGGATGTCATAAACTTTAAATTATGACACACTCTCAATGAGGTAACTGGACTTCAAAATATAATTTGGAGTGGTGTTGGTTGGTTTGTTTTCCAAGTTTCTGTAGGGTCAGTAATGATCGGGAAAGAAGATACAAATGTATAGTGGAGTCATGGCTGTTTGGTTGCATGTATCTTTAGAGCCTGCTTGCGTGTCGTAATTGGTTGGTATCTGACGCCTGAAATTCTGCCCTGGCATGGCAGGGAATAGGACTGGTGGAAAGCTAAGAACTGCAGGCTGCTGCTCCTGGTCCTAAGAAAGAAACGCACAACTGTGCAGTTTTGCTTTATGTTGGTGTAACATTCTGCTGGAGGAGAGAGATGTGAGGGAGATTACTCTGAATAATGTTGCAGTATCGACCCAGCTCTCCTCCTGTACTGGGGCATTCTTACAAATTGCCACTTTTCCCTTGTGATGTTGTTTCAAAGCAATTGAAGACAGAGGGATTGTTCATGACTTCCTCCTGCTGAGAATAAATCAGTCTTGTTAAAAACCACTCCAGTTTGTAATTACTCTCCCAGGTGCCATATAGTGATGGGGGAGAGTGGGGTCAGCTCTGGACATACCACTCACCTTTCAGCTGTCAAACAGTATGATACATAGGGCTACACTCATTACTGTTTAAGTGTTCTATGTTAGAATTTAATTTCTAAAAGGTTTAAAAAAAGCAAAAAAATGGTGCTAAAACTTCACCCCTGAGCACGCTTGGTGAGACTGGTCATGCAGGCATACAGTGCCAGGCTTTTCAACTATACTGTTTCTTTTTCAGATGTTTGCCCTGTTCTGTGTCTTCAACAGTGTATAGTGTTTTCCTGATTTCAGTTTCTTTGACTAGGGGATGAATAAGGGGTGGGGTGGGGAGGGTTAGCTGTCATTTTTTAAAGAACAGAATTTTAGGATTGAGAGACTTAGTTGGTTTAAGCCTGAAGTGGGACAGATGGTTTGGGACTGGGAAAGTCTTATCCACTCCCACTTCTATTTCCCCACTCAGTCTGTTTAAAACAAAACAAATGCCTCTAAATATGTACTGTGTTCTTGTCTTGTTGCAGTGAGAAGAGAAGCTGGCAGATCAGAAACCCTGGTCTGCTGCCCAAGGAACAGGCCCTCCCAGCTTTAGTCCTTTAAGGGTCCAGCTATAAAATCAGTTGAAAACTGTGTCAATAGCTAAGTTAGCTATGAGAAATGTATTACAAGGACAGGTGGTCTCAGGAAATAATCCCATTTCTAGATCATTACATGGCAGCTATGCATAAGGATGAAACAGGTGAACTAGAAACAAAATGTATTTTGAGTTGTCTCTAGATGGAGGCAACCAAAATCAGTGACCAACTGATGAGTGGTTACTTGGCTGGGGGCAGCAGGTTAGAGCTACTCAAAGCAACTGTTACCTGGTTAGATCTGGATTAACTCATCCTTAGAAGCAAGTGCCTTTTGGTCTAGAAGGGCTTATTCTCATGTCAGCCACAACTGAGAAATAATCTCACTGCAATGATGAAATGTCTTTGTTTTACAGTAACTACAGGAGAATGTCTTTGATCACTGGAGTCCATCAGTGTTGGAATGTTTCCACTGTGAGGTTCTTAATTTTTTTTTTCCTTTGTACTGCTCAACAGTCAATCTCAACTGAGGCCATTTCAGTTTGGGAACGTTTTATAGTCAAAATATCACATATCTACAATTTATCAGAAAAAAAAACCTGTAAGGAAATCTAAGAGTTCCTTTTAACCTTTGCACAGAGTAATTTGTTTTTGTAGTTCATTAACAAACTTCTCCAATCTTCATTGACTCTTAGTGCTGGTTTTTGTTTGTATTCTGGAAACTACATGTTGTTTTGTTGAGGGTTTTTTGGTTAATTTATTTCCTTAAAGCAAGAGACCTCCTGACCTTCAGTGCAGAGATGTCAGACCAATTCTTTGTATTACACTTGGTTGCCTCCTACCTATATAATAACTTCTGAGTGTAAATAATTGAACTCTATCCTCTAATGAAGTATTGTAGAGAATAAATCATAATGGATAAAGATTATTTGTACTGTTCTCTTTATATGGGTTCTCATAGCCTTTATGGAGGATAAAATGAAATAATTTTCATCTAGAAAGATGAACAATATATTATAGGTATGAATAGCAAATATGTAAATTACACCGAATGTTCAAAACCAGGGAGGTTGCCAGAGTGGGATGACAGCTGTCTGGAAGCACAGAAATAGCCAAAGAGGCTCACTAGAAAGCAAGATTAAACAGAAGGAAAATTAAAACCAAATATTAAATATTTTTCATTAATAATGGTGTAGTAGTGTCTTTGTATCCTGCAATTATGTTTGCTTGACAATAAATTTCTATCAGTTGTTATGATTGTGAAATACATAAAGCACATACATACAGAGCACCGTAAATCTGTCTGAAGCTATCAAAGTTGTTCTTTGGGTTTTTGTCTTCTAAAATGAACTAATGAGAATGCATTGCCTATATTCTGAGGCTGTAGTCTTAAGGTGATGTAAAAACACCTGTCTTTCTAGAGTCTCTCTATTTTAATGTTTGCTTTGGGACAGGATTAACTGATTTGTAGAATAGTTTTGAATTACACCTCTGGTTTACTTGATTATTTTTTTTCCATACACTTTCAGGTTATTGTTAAATTTTTAACTATGGCAGATGTATACTTAGGGAGCCTACATTTTCTACTTGTGGCTCTTGGGAAGGGCAGCCCTGGATGTCACTGAACCTGGATATCAAGACCCCAAAGAAAACACTAACCAAACCAAGGAGGGGAAGGGTAGCTTTGATTTAAATATGCCTGAGGAGCTCATTGACCTCAGTGTAACTACAAAGCAAAAACCTATTTTCAGAAAATATGATGCTGGTACTACTAATGCTAGAAAGTAAATCCCCTGGACAGTGTGAGGAGGGCTTGAGGAGGACTCTGTGGCTAATGTGATTTCCAGTTGACTCCTTGTTACATCTGAAGCTAGCCATATCCCTACCCTCCACTGCCATCAGGTGCCCAGGGAAGTTATCAAGTATATCCTCTCAGCTTTGTTATCAGGAATACAGTGACTTTTTGTATATTTTTGTGTCATACGCTTTTCCTTACTTGATTTTTTCTTTTTTTTTTTTTTTGTTTTTTTGGTTTCCTTTTGAATCAGTCAGACATAAAATCTTTGGTGTCTTTCATCAGAGGTTCTTCTCTGTGTGTTCCATTCTGTGACCACAGGAACACTCATTCAGCAGCTCACAGGGAGGATAAGGCCAGGTAGAAGTTTGTTCATATGACTGCACACTGAAATAGGTCAATCCAGGCTAAATATAAACCAGGATAATTCTCCTGGAAACATTTTCTTTTGTTGTTACTTCTGTTTGAAATAAGAAACGAAATGAATTACTCATTTAGCACTCTTTTCTAGAACCAAGTCAAAGAAAGGTTAGGAGAAATTTCTACAGAACACTTCAGATGAAGAATGCTTGAGCATTTTCACTCTAAACACACACAAAAAAAAAAACCTTTCATTTTACTTGTGATTGAGAAATGTCGCTTCTTAAAGATAAAAATGAAAACCAGAACACTTTCCCGTGAGACTCAATAAGCCAAGATTTATACTGGCAGTACATTGAGCAGCATGATAGGAAAGTTCCTGAGCTGGTTTTCCTATAGTCTGGGAAAAGATGACTCAGGAGTGTGTTTGATGATCACCGACAAAACACAGCGTTACAGTTTTAGAATTTGTCAGAATTTTTTCTTTCCCTACCAACATAGACTTTGGGAGCTAACACCCTCCTCGGCAAAGACCCAGCTAATGATCCGAATTCCAACCTGATGGCTGCGAGGAGAGTTCTTTTGTTTGTTTTGGGAGTTGGGGTTTTTTTTCCACTCACTGCTTCGGGGTGGTTTTTGAGGAAGGAGGCACCTCGGAGGGAC
>VWZG01001751.1:18279-31759 GCA_013396735.1 Grallaria varia
GGTGGGTTCTTAGTTCCCAAGCTGCAGCTTTCCGTGACTAAGCCCCGAAAGAAGAGACACAGGCACGGCATGCAGTTCAAGGAGGTAAACCAATCTGTTTATAGCGCAAGATGGTGCGTTTATATAGGGCAGGAAAGGGGATTTCCTGGGAAGGCAATCCCTGGAGAGGTGATTGGTAGGACAACAGGATTGACAGGAAAGTGGGAGTGACACACAGAACAAAAGCAGCTGGGAACATGTCAGCCTGTCTCCAACATCTCCTCCTTTCTTATTTTCTAAAAGCAGGTTAGCTGAAAGGTTTTTAGTTAGAAATTTGATTGTTAGTATGCAGGATAAAGGCAAAACAGAACTTAGTGGGGATTGAACCAATTAATTCAACTTCAGGAGGAGACCTGGTGATAAAGTCTAGGCTGGTGATGGCCGCTGTCAAGGTCGAGGCAGAAAGATCTCCGAGGATGGTAGCTCTGGATAGTTTGGTCATGAACTCCTTCCACAGGGCTCCTGGTGTAACTGGAACTCCTACCAAACAGGACCTGAGAGGGTTGGATGTACTGTCCTTGGCCAGGCACAGGGAGTCTGTACCTGTAACCCTAGCCAGTGACACCCACAAGCTCTCCTTGGGCTGAGTCATCCAGTCTCTGATTGGCACGGCTCCTCTGGTGATGATGATGATGCGGAGGATGAGGAGAAGGGCTCGTGGTAAATGCGCACCCTTTATGCTGGTATCCATAACCCAGTCCAGGGGCAGGACCTTGTATTTGCCTTTGTTGAGCTTCATGATGTTTCCATAGGCCCATTTCTCAAGCTTGTTCTGGATGGCATCCCATCCTTCAGGTGTGTCAACTGCACCCGTTTGCTGTAGTCTGCAAAAATTGCTGAGGGTGCGCTTGATCCCACTGTCTATGCCACTAGTGAAGATATTAAATGGTACCAGCCCCAGTGTGGACTCCTTAGGGATGCCGCTGGTTACTGATCTCTGTGTCTATATAGAGTCATCCATCAATGCCTTCTGGATGCAGCCACCCAACCAATCCCTCATCTACAGAACAATCAACCCATCAAATCCATATCTGTCCAATTTAGAGAGAAGGATGATATAAGGCACCATGCCAAAGGCCTTACAGAAGTCCATATAAACGACATCCCCTTTTCCACTAAGGTGGTCACTCCATTGTAGTAGGCTACTAGGTTGGTCAGACAGGATTTTCGCCTGGTGAAGCTATGCTGGCTGTCCCGAATCACCTCCCTGTCCTCCATGTGCCTTAGCATAGTTTCTGGAAGGATTTGTTCCATGATTTTCCCAGGCACAAAGGTAAGGCTGATAGGTCAGTAGTTCCCAAGAGCATCTACCCTTTTGACAGATAGGTAAAATGTTTCCCTTTTTACAGACAGCATGACTTTTCAAGTATCATGAAGGGGGCTTGGCAAGAATGTCAGCCAGTTCCCCCAGGCCTCAGGGATGCATCTCATCTAATCCTATACATGTATCTATGTTCATGTTCAAAGAGTTATGAAAGTGATCCTCTCTTACAGAGAGAGAAACTTTGCTCCCCCAGCCCCCATCCTGGTCTGCAACCATTCAAGAGGTGTGGGAAGAGAGGTTGCCATTGAAGACTGAAGCGAAAAAAAGGCGGTTAAGTGCCTCACCCTTCTTCTCATCCATTTTCACTAGTTTATCAGTCTGGTTTATCAGGGCTGGTACACATTTTTGACCTTTCTTTTCTGACGGACGTACCTGTAGAAGCCTTTGTTACTATTTTTTATTTCACTTGCTGAGTTCAGCTCCAGCTGCACCTTGGCCTTCCTCACCTCATCCCTAGACAGCCAGACCAACATCCCTATACTCTTCGCAAGATACCTGTCACTGCTTCCTTTGCCTATGCATTGGTTTCTTGACCTACAGCTTGACCAGCAGATCTCGACTCTGCCATGTCAGTCTCTGGTCTTCCTTGCCCAGTTTCTTTCTTGCATGTGGGGTGATGAGCTCTTGCACTCAATGGAAAGTGTCCTTAAACATCTGCCAGTTCTGTTCTGCTCCCTTGTCCCTGAGGGCAGTTACTCAGGGGGTCCCATTAACAAACTCCTTGAACAGCTGGAAGTTTTCTTTCCTAAAAGTCAGGGTCCTGACTACTCTTCACCTGACCCATATCCCTCAGGACTGCGAACTCTACCAGTGCATGAACACTGCAGCCCAGGCAGCCTCCAGTCTTCATGTCACCAATTAGCTCACTTATGTTGATGACCATCAAGTCTTTCCATCTGGTAGGGATGTCTATTACATGGCTTAATAAGTTACCCTCCAGGTACCTTATAGGTACCTATAAACACCAGACACCACTCCAGGAGTCTCATAGATTGTTTACATGCCAGTGCATGTTAATTTTGGGTAGCGACTTCAGACAAGATATTTTACAGATGTAAAGATCTCCCAAAGAAAGGGCAAACAAATATCCATGCTGAGAAATATAACCTTTTGGAAGTAAGATTAAGAAAACTACTGTTTCAATATATAAAAGAGAAAATTAAGGGAAAACAAGGGAAAAAAAAAACATGTGAGAAAAGACTTGATGGTAAATTTCCTATCAGAGGAACTCCTTCTTTACAGAAAATAAGTAATAATATATAAATAATAAAAAATAAACACATGAATAAATTAGTTATCTAAATAATTTTAAAGCACCTACTACTACAGAAAAGCCCCACAATTAAAGGAATTTTCCAAGTTCCATTTTTTCCTATTTTGCACTCTGATAATTTTCCCACAGTGCAATGGAGAATAACAGTATCTGTATCTAATTTTTCAGTGCTAGGTTTCCCAGAGAAGCTGTGAATCCTCCATCCCTGGAAGAGTTCAGGGCCAGACTGGATGAGACTTTCAGCAACCTGGTCTATTGGTATCTGTCACTGCCACATGGTAGCATGGCTGGAACAAGATCATCTTTAAGACTCCTTCCAATCACAGCATCATTAAAACCTTATGATACTATCTTAGGTAAAACTGTTACAAGTAAAACTTAAAGTATCTTGAAGGCTTTGTACTTGTTACTTTAAAAGTTATACAAAGCAAACTGTAGTTTTTAATATGTAAGACAATTATGTTTTTCATCTACAACACTTGTCTAATGAATCTGAGGGGAAAAAAAAGCAAAAGGAAAAATAAATCTGGAATTGGTTTTCTCTTNATGTTGATGACCATCAAGTCTTTCCATCTGGTAGGGATGTCTATTACATGGCTTAATAAGTTACCCTCCAGGTACCTTATAGGTACCTATAAACACCAGACACCACTCCAGGAGTCTCATAGATTGTTTACATGCCAGTGCATGTTAATTTTGGGTAGCGACTTCAGACAAGATATTTTACAGATGTAAAGATCTCCCAAAGAAAGGGCAAACAAATATCCATGCTGAGAAATATAACCTTTTGGAAGTAAGATTAAGAAAACTACTGTTTCAATATATAAAAGAGAAAATTAAGGGAAAACAAGGGAAAAAAAAAACATGTGAGAAAAGACTTGATGGTAAATTTCCTATCAGAGGAACTCNCATCCCTGGAAGAGTTCAGGGCCAGACTGGATGAGACTTTCAGCAACCTGGTCTATTGGTATCTGTCACTGCCACATGGTAGCATGGCTGGAACAAGATCATCTTTAAGACTCCTTCCAATCACAGCATCATTAAAACCTTATGATACTATCTTAGGTAAAACTGTTACAAGTAAAACTTAAAGTATCTTGAAGGCTTTGTACTTGTTACTTTAAAAGTTATACAAAGCAAACTGTAGTTTTTAATATGTAAGACAATTATGTTTTTCATCTACAACACTTGTCTAATGAATCTGAGGGGAAAAAAAAGCAAAAGGAAAAATAAATCTGGAATTGGTTTTCTCTTTTTATCTCATTGTTTAATGTTTAGGTTCAATTGTGATGGGCTAATATATTTTAAAGGAAATTAACTTCAAACTACTTCTACTTTCTGTGTGAAAATTATTAATTGTATGTAGGAAGTAATGTATTAGAAAAAAAAACTTCCAAAACCGTGTGTTTGAGCAAACAACAATTAATGCAGACTGTCAATACAATGTAGTCCAAGTCATTTCAGGTCAAAAGATAAAACAGTATGTTGATAAAATGCAATTTAAGATGAGCATGTATTTGAAATATTGTCCTTCATTCACTTTTGGTTTTGCATCAAGTTTCACCTTAGAAAGGGTTGACAATATTAATACCGATGTTTTGCCAGTTGATGTGAAGTTTACCACTTTACCACTTGGATATCAAAAATGAATATCAAATAAAATTCATTCAGTTCTGCCTTTGAAATGCTCAGAAATTAATTTCAACTTGATTTAGGATGTTAGTACCTCCAACCACGCCAAAAATGTTTTTATCAGTGTCTAGTGACAACAGGAAGCTTTCTAAAAAATACATAATTTTCAATTGCTCTGAAAAGTAGCTCTTTGTTATAAATGTCAATTGCAGAAAACAGCATGGAAATTCACAGCTTTTCAGATCTTGTATTTGATCCCTATACTCATCTCAGCAAAGAATAGGTTCCATTATACCCTCTGCAAATCTTGTAACACATAGAAATGTTCTAAAACTCAGTTAAATAAATGGAAATACACTCGTGAGCTCTGTAGGCCCTTAGAAGAGCACAGTGAACCATCTTCACGAACATTTCAATAAAGAAAATACCTGAAGATTTTCAAAGGTAGCTGACATATCATTGTTTTTAATCAGACTGGTGCAATGAATACGATGTGAGAACTTAGGTTTGAGAATACCTTTCTGATTTTAAAAGTGTTTATTTATTCCATGTGGAAAGTCAGCCTCTTTCAATGCTTTTTATTTAATCATCAAACATTATGAGGCACCAAAACCATTTTGTCAGCTGATTGTTAGTGCCTAAATCACTAGCAGCTGTAATTACTAGTGATTCCCAATTCACTGTTTTCTGAGTTCATTCTTAGTGAATTGTGATCCTTAATCATTGGTTGGTTCTGCAAATACTTTGCAAGAATTCTTGACTTTCTGTTGACTAAATATGACAGCAGTGACTTCTTGCCCGGACCAATGCAGTTTATGTCTGATTATTTTGGTGAGACCATGACAGAGGCAAAAAAAGAGGTCAATACTCTGCAAAGAACAAGTCTACACGTTTTCTAAGGTGTGAATTCTAGACACTGAGATCACAGTTTTCAAATAAAATAGCAGAGGGAGATAGAAATAGATTTCCAGCACGAGGGGATGTTGCTATGGCTTCAGGCACTCACAGCATGCAAAACGTACAAAGTTACCATATGTTCTGTTGATCTATTGAGGAATAGGATATGATTAGCTTTAACATCTCTTCAACTACCACTCTCCGCACATTTGTAGACTAAAACTTCCCATTACAAGTAATTTTGCTGTGAAGGATGTCCATCCAATATATGCACACTCCAGTGGTTGTCTTCTGACTCACCAGTGACTGGAAGATGAGGAATACTTTGGCTTACTTATTTCTTTTCTTTCATTTTTTCTTGTAAGTTTCTCCAGGAAAGTTTTTGTTCAGGTACCTGATCTGCTGAGAGCCAAGTAAGTCAAACTGTTGAGAACAGACTCATTAACTACTGTTTTCTTTAAAACAATAAAAAAGTCATTATTTTAGTGTGGAAATTTAGTAGGGCTCTGAAATATAACTAGAGCCAGTGTGTAAAAGAGTGCAAGTATGATACAAAGCCCTCTTTTTCCTTATTATAGCTTCTAGTTACACTTCAAGGACAATCATTTTTAAAATTGTGAGGACTCGATGAAGAAGAAAAACAGATTCTAGCACTCTATGTTCTGAAAAGCAGATCAGTTGAGTATCAATTCAGCTTACTCCTGTATGTGATAGGACTACAGATTGAGGATAACTTGCTGCTTTTTAACATTATTAATTAAGAAGTAACATTCTAAAATGCTGCCATCTGTCTTTTGGACGAACATTTTTCTTCACAGTTCTTAAAGAAGGATGAATCTGGAGACAGGACAATAGAAAACAGATTCAAGTTGCATCAGGGAAGATTTAGATTGTGTAACTGACTGATTAAAAGATTGAGTTGGTGTTGCCATTGCCTCAAGCACGGAGCTAAAGTCTTGGTGCACCAGCTGGGCTGCTACAGGAGCTGAGCTGCTTGCAAAAGGTCCAGAAGGTACTTACCAAGCCATCGAAGGCACACAGATGAGCAATTCTTAGCAAAAAAAGATGGTCCTTTGATAAAAAGTTGCAATCAAAAACACTTCAATGACTTAGGGCCCATATTAGGTATGCCAGGGAGATCTTGCTTGGATACTGGGGCACCAGTCAATGAACAGTCAGGCCCGTCTTGGTACCAGACAAACTTTGTTTGGATACCTGTGAGCTGGCCAATGGACATTCAAGGTCTAGCAAGGACAGGTGCCCAGGCTGGCACAGGGGAACTGTTGGGGGGGACTTCTACAGGACCTTCTGCCACTCTGGTACTCTGCCCACTAGTTTGCTCCTCAGAAGCTACAAGACAACCAGGGGAGAAGCCCAACAGAGATCTACGACCTTGCAAGCCAGCAGCAACTTCATAGTGGTGGTAACTCCTGTCCTGTGCTTTTAACAGTTGGCCTTAACTTTTTCCTACCTTTCCATCTTCCTTCTTTCTCTCTGCTTTTTTTCTGTTACAAAATAAAGTTGAATTATCACTTTGGTATCCAACATCTAAGGCCTTGTTTGTGCCTTAATTTCACTTATGGGAGTGTTTTAGAACCCAGTTCCTCTTCACATCTAAGCAGATTAGAATAGATTGATTATTCGAAAAAAAAAAAAATTAAAGTATGATCAGGCATTGCAACAGGTTGCCCAGGAAATAAATAGATTTACCATCCCTGGAGTTGTTAAAAAAATGTGTGGATATGGCCTCTGGGGACATGGTTTAGCAGTTAATGTGGCAGTGCTGGGTTAACAGTTGGACTTCATTATCTTAGAGTTCTTTTCCAACCTCAGTGAGTCTATGACTCAAAAAAAGATTTCTACATCACACATCCTAGTAAAGACCAGTTCTTGTGCTCAGCTCATGAGTTCACTGACAGCCTACATTGGGGCACAGTACTCATAAACTGAAAAGAAGAAGACACATGCAGTGTTTATCTGTATGGAGCCAGAAAACTATAACAAAACAACAAAAATTATGCCACTATGTTTTAAGAAACATGTTTTAGGAGACAAATCTCACATGCATGAACTGAATGCTGATTATTGCTTTCAGTAATCACAATGAGCCACTGTGTGCAACTACTGGCATTATCACAGAATCACAGAATGGTTGAGATTGGAATTAACCTCTGAAGGCCATCTCATCTAATATCTCTGCTCAAGGAGGGATACCTAGAGCCAGTTGCCCAGGCTCATGTCGAGGTCGCTTCTGAATATTTGCAAAGTAAGAGACTCTACAACCTCTCTGTGCAATGTGTGCCAGTCCTCAGTCACCCTCACTGTGTCTCAGTTTGTGTCAATTGACTCTTATCCTGTCAGTGGGCACCACTGAAACAGCCTGGCTTTACAGCCTCCCTGGTATTTATACACATTAACAAGATCCTACCTGAGCCTTCTCTTCTCCAGGTTAAACAGTTCCTGCTCTCTCAGCCTTCCTTCACAGTAGAGGTGCTCCAATCCATCACGTTTTCCTCCCTTCATTGGCCAGTGCTGAGTTGCTCCCTGTATCTTTTGCTATGGGCAGCGCTGAACACATCACATTTGCCTAGATATAGAGGACCACCTCCCTTGATCTGCTCTCAATACTTTCCCTAATGTGTCTCAAGAAATCATTAGCTCTCTTTTTGTCAAAATCACATTATGGAGTCATATTTGACTTCATGTCTATGAGGACCCCGAAGGCCTGTTCTGCCAAACTGCTTTCCAGATCAGTGGCCCCCAGAAGGTCCTCTGAGGTGCAAGACTGCATCTTGATGTGGCAGACTTTGTACTTCCCCTTGTTAAGCATCATGAGATTCCTGACAGCATATACCTTCAATTTGTTGAAGTCCCTCTGGATGTCAGCATGACCCTATCAGACACTCCTCACAGTTCTGTATAATTAGCAAACATACTGAGAGTACATTGTGTCCCATCACATAGATTGTTAGTGAAGATGTTAAATAATAGTTGTCCCAGTATTGACCTCTGAGATAAACACTAGTTGCTGGCCTCCAGACAGACTTTGTTCCACTGATCAGAACTCTCCAGGCCTGGCCACTTGTTAAGTTTTACTGTGTGATTATGCAACCCATACATCAACAGCTAGTCTGTAAGGATCGTATATGTCAAAGGCCTTACTAAAGCATAGGTAGACAATATCCCCTGCTCTCTCCTGTTGTCTACGTGCCCAGTCATTTAATCATAGTTGTTTAGCAGGTTGGTCAAGTGTGATTTCTTAAATCCACGATGACTACTCTTGGTCACTATCTTGTAATTCATCTGCTTAATTTTTTTTCTCCCATTGAGTTATGCCATCTCCTTCTCAGAGATCTATGTTGAGCCAATTGGTGTGTTATTCCCTGGGTCCTCCTTGCACTTTTTGAAGTTAGAAGTGACATTTACTTTTCTCCAGTCTTCAGGTACTTCTTCCCAGCGCCATGATTGCCATGACTGATTAAAGATTATCAAGAGTGACCTCTCAGTTCTAAGCAAGCCTCTCAGGGCTCATAGATGCCTCTCACGGACATAAGTCTCATGACCCATGGACTTATGCATGTTAATTTTGTTTAATTATTCCCTGACCTGAATCTGATCCACCAAGGGTGCACCTTCCTTGAACTTTGTGGTTTCTGAGACAGTCTTCCTAGTAAAGACTGACACAAAAAAAAGACATTCAGTAGCTCAGACTATTTCATGTCCTGTGTATCCAGGTCCCCCATATTAGTGAGCAATGGGCCCATATTTTGCTAGGCTTTGTCTTTGCCCTTGTAGAAACCATTCTTGTTATCTTTGACATACATAGACAGACACAATTTAATATAGGCATTAGTTTTCCTATCTTCATCCCTGGTGTCTTGGATAATGTTCCTGCCAGGTTACCAAATCTTGCTTTCACCCCTTTTATTCTTCTCTTTTGTGTCTGAGTTTCTTTACGGGTGCATCATTCATCCATTGTATCCTCCCAGTACTTTTGCCTAATTTCATGTTCATGGGGATGGAAGTCTCTTGAGACTGGAGAAGCTGATCCTTGAATATCAATCAGATTTCTGGGGCCACTGTTCCCTACAGGGCCCTATCCCATTTCTGAAGTTCAGGGGTTTTTCACCTTCCTCACTGCCCTCAGAATTCTGAATTCTACCATCTCATGGTCAGCGCTGTCTTTGATCTTCACATCCCCAATGATTCTATTATTGTTTGTGACTATAAGGTGCAACAGACCACCTCTCCTTGTGTGCCATTCAGCAGAGTTATCCTCAATGTACTCCAGGAACTTCCTGAATTGCTTGTGTCCTACTGTATTGTGTCCCTCGAGCAGACATAGGGGTGTTTAAAGGCCACCAAGAGTAGCAGGGACTGCAGAAATGAGGCTGTTCCTAACACATCCATAGAGGGCCTCACCCATCTGTTTTCTTGGTCATGTGTCCTATAGCAGACACCCACTATAGTGTCACCCTACCTGTCCTCTCCTTAATCCTAACCCATAAACTCTCATTTGATTCTTCATCCATCCCACACACTCCAGCTGTTCTCTCACATAAAGTGCATCTCCCCTTCTCTATCATTCTATTCCATTCTTTCTAAAGAGTCTTTGTCTCTTCATTGCAACACTCCATTCCTTATCTTCAATCCATTCCAAGACTGACACTGAAAGAGATGTCACCAACAGCACAAAGCAGTTTACAGGAAGTTTATATTGAACATCAGCAGCTGATAAAACACCACTGAGACCAGAGTCAAGTTCCATGCACGCTACTGGAATGATGCATGAACAGCTGCAATGCAGGAAGATGCCTCTACAGAAAGATTTTATAAAATCAGTCTTCAGTGGCCTGAAAAAAACATACAAACCAACAATCCCTAAACAAACAAACAAAAAAAAACCCCAACACACAATAAAACTAGAAATTCAGTTCTGTCAGCCTAAGCTAAGCCTAAAGATAATAAAAGCAGAAAAACCTGGTTATTTGCACAGAGCAGGGTGAGTAAGACTAATTTACCTAGGACATGGGAAAATGTGAGGTTGTGAAGTCTGCTATTGACTTCAGTGCTATACCACTGATACAAGTATTCATCCTGGTGGAATTACAGATGTGGACATATGGAGAATGGCCAGTCCTGGCAGCATCCTAGTGCTGAACTGTCATCTAGGTATGACAATTGTTTTAGTCCTGTTCGTACCCCATATGGCTAATAAGTAAGTACTTTTGCACATGTTTACACAGAGATCTGTATGCAATGGAAACTAGTTCAAAATAAAACATTTAAAGATTTAAGTGTATTCTTTTCTTAATTTTCAGTTCAGGCATTTTAATTTTAGTGAAACCAGTAACTGTCTTGAGCAATATGTAATTATATAATCTTAAACTGCCTTGATCAAATAGAAGAATAACAATGCAAAATTTGTAGAAAAATGTTATAAGAGAACACTTATGTAAGTCAACAGTTTCAAGACTCCATTAAAAACGGTGACTGGTGGACAGATTTTTATTGTCAAAGTCCCTCACTGTGCAAGTACAAAATCAAAAGTTTTATATGACAGGATACTCTTAACATTTTCATGTACCTAGGTGATCCACCAAGACACCTACTGCTTAGGAGAGGTGACCAAGAGCTATGGAAACTGTGCTATGCACAGAACTGATCATCATTTCACTAACCTCAATGGGTGAAAAATCAGTTAATATTTCTTCATTTCAGTGAACTTCCCAAACATATCTGCAGCTTGCCATGTTCTGACAGAAAAGACTACATTTCAGAATTACCTAATTAGAGGTGTAAAAAAGAACACAAAGACCCTAGACTACTGAGTAAGGGCTATGTCTTGCTAAGTCTTATGTTCATATAGGTTTCATCTCTTCCAGGCCTGTAATATGGACATGGACAAACCACAATACACAACACTTGTATTTGTTATATTGCCTGGTAGCTGTATTTTCATTAGAATCTAAGACTATGTCACAGTGACTACTTTTCTTGATGTTTGCAGCTGCTGGTGCTAAACCACTTGACATGAAATTATGAGCCAGAAATGGGTACCTGGTGAAACCTTACCAGGGATCAGATCTCTAAGCTGTTCAAATTTCTTAAAGCTGGAAATCAGCTTCTCAAAAGAAGAAAATGGATAATGCAAAGAGTGTGTCTGCTCCTCGATGTATCTGGTCAAAGTCTTAGTTAGTGAGGAAGGGAAGTCATATATAGATAGAAACCTGATGAAGAAATGACAAAGAAAGTAGGGATGAGAACAAACCTGGACAGCCACACTAAGTGTTAAGGATATGGGAAGTGTAAGAATTTTGATTTTTCAATATGGTCATCTGACTTAGCACCTATTCAAATCTGGATCATTAAAAAAAAGAGAGGGAGACATCATATTTAGGCATTAGATCTGACCAATTAGCATTATCAAAGACAATAACTAGAAACAAATCTGGTCAGTTGCATTAACTGAGGGGCTACCAATAAATTGGCACTTTGGTACTGATGAAGATGAAACCTGAGGTCCAGAATGTTGGAGGGGGACCAGTAGAAGCAGGTAAGAACCAATCAGAGAACAGAAAGAAAGGAGTCCAAGAGAGTTGACTGTAATACAGGGCAGCTCCATACTCTTGTCTGGCTGAACCCTGAGCCTGACCTACACAATCTGCCCTCTCTTCTTTTATTTTCTGATGAAATCTTTTCTTTTTTCTCATTTAATCTTTTCTTAACTATCTCTCAGTGTAGTATCACTCTCTATTCTATAGGAATGTTTTAACTAAGTGACCAGGAGATGTGTGTGAAACTGAAATTTGGTGCCAACTACTGGAGTCATACTAGGATCAGAAGCACCCATGGATTATAGGTAGCCCTGCCCTTGTGTCTGCTGCTGGAGTGGGTGGGAACCTTTAACTTCCAGCTTCTGGGATGGAGAATGTTGCATGTCCTTAAAAATCAACTTTCAGGGAACTGGCAAGCTGGGCTAGGAAGGGGGCTGAGCTAGATGATCTCCAGAGGTCCCTTCCAACCCTAACAATTCTGCAATTCTGATCCTGTGAGGTGAGTGAGGTGAGAGAGGCATTCAATGCTGGCACCTGCTGTGGCACTGCAGGCACATGTGCCTGGTACTGTCTGCTGGGAAGGGTCCCACTGTCTGTATCATGTCCAAATGTAGGCATGTCTATTCACTGACAAACTTCAAGCTGAATAGCTGATGACCTGGAAAACCCCAGGTTTGGGCCAGGGTATCAGGCTGATTTGAGCTCTAGCACCTAACCCTGGGAATCAACATACAAAATTGCACCTTTTTGAAAATGGTTATTACAGAGGTTGCTGTAAATGTACATACAGGTTAAGTGTCTGAAAATAACTTTTGAAGTAAGTTCACTGTTAAATGCTTAATTTATTCAGCATCCTGTTCCCTACAGATAAAGATATTTATTAAATAATTTTAAAACATACCATATTAATTTTTGATTTAAAGAACTCTACAAGTAATTCTTTTACTTTTCAAAAATGTAAGACATGCATCTTTTTGTGGGTTTGATTTTGCTTTTTGAAATAGATAAGGACATGCACATATGCTGAACCTTGACATTCTTCATGTATTTACAGAATCTTAGAATTAGATTGTATTTCATGTATGTGCTTTGGGGGTTCATGGCAGGGTTTGGTAGCGGGAATGTGTGTGGAGCCGGAGGGATGACTTTGTGAGAAGACACCAGAAGCTGCCCCCATGTCAGAGGCAGTTCCAACTGACTCCCAGGACCAAGCTGTGGCTGGCCACAGCTGTGCCAATCAGCAGTGTAACAACATTTTTAAGAGGATGAAAAACACTGTGCAACAGCAGCTCTGAGAGAGTGGAGAGAGCATCAATGAGAGAAACAGCTCTACAGACACCAAGCTCAGTGAAGATGAAGAGGGAGGTGGTGTTCCACCAGAGATGAGACTCCCCTGAAGCTCATGGTGAAGACCATGGTGAGGCAGACTGTCGCCCTGAAGACCTTGGAGGTCATTGCTGGAGCAGAAATCCACCTGCTGTCCCTGGAGGATTCCACAGCAGAGCAGGTCCGTAAGACGTGAAGGAAGCTAGAGCCAATGAAGAACTCAATTTGGAGCATGATCTTGGCAGAATGTGTATCCTGGCAGGACCAGTGATCCCATAAGGGACTCACACTAAAGCAGTCCATTCTTGAATGACCTGTTCAGGAGCAGTTAATAAGGAACTGGAGCCTGTGAGAGGGACACATTAGAGAAGTTCATGAAAGGCTGGTTTCCCGTAGGTGGTGATGTCTTAAGATCTGTTGGGAAATTTCTTG
>VWZG01001753.1:7179-34509 GCA_013396735.1 Grallaria varia
GGTCTCTGGGGGTTGCTGAGGGTCTCTGGGGGATGCTGGGGGTCTTTGGGGGGTGCTGGGGGTCTCTGGGGGGTGCTGGGGGTCTTTGGGGGGTGCTGGGGGTCTCTGAGGGTGCTGGGGGTATCCTGCAGGCACACATCCAAGGCAGGAGCCCGTGGAGGGCACCACGTCCCACAGCACCCGGCAAGGCACCGGCACAAAGACTGTGGCTGGGTTTTATTTTTATACTTCACCTCCCTGCCCCCTTTGTAGAAATGACATAATTATGGGGATTTAATGTTCCACTGCGAAATTTCTTCATTTTTCAGGATAATTTCCACTATTTCATCAAGGAATAATTAATTGCATTGTCTTTAATCAGTTGTTTTACAAATCCAGCAGCGCAAGAAATTTTCATACCCAGACAATGCAGGCAGCTGCTCTTCCCTTCTGGGTGTATTAATGAAGTGAAAGAGCTTGAGCTGGAAAAAAAATCGGCTGGCAAAAAAAGATATCTATTGACAGAGGAGCTGAAAAGATGACAGTGTAATTCCTTAATATGAGGGGGAAGGGAGAGGGGAGACAGGGAGTCCAGGTGTGAGGGCAGGAGCATTTGGGCTGCTGGTGCTCAGGGCTGCCAACCTTCCTCTCCCAGGTCCATTTGGCATCAGATTTTAATGTGGAGGTGTGAATATGTGAACATGTAGATGCACAATACATCATAGAATCATGGAATCATGGAATGGACTGAGTTGGAAGCGACCTTAAAGCTCTTCTCATGCCAGTCCCTGTCACGGGCAGGGATACCTTCCACTAAACCAGGTTGCTCCAAGCCCCGTCCAAGTTGATCTTGAACAGTTCCAGGGAAGATGAAGTGTCTAGATATGTCTCTAAGTGTGAAGATGTATGTGTACAAATGCACAAATGTTTGTTAAAGGGCCAAAATTTGATTTTAAAAAGCCTTCTGAAAGCAAAACCAAAGCCCTCCTGACCCCAAGGCAGGGGATGTGATGGATGTGGTGTGGATGGAGTCAGCACTCCGGCCTGACTTTCCTCTTTTCTCAGCCCTTTCCCTCCTTGTTTTCCAGTCAGAATTACCCCTCTAGGGCCCAGACTGAGCCCCACAGAGATCCCAGGGATGCTATTGCATCAAGTGCAAAGCTGTCCCCAAAGTTCTCTGCTCCAGCACCTCTGGGGGTTTCATCTCTGCCTTAGGGTTCCCAGCACCAGCCCTGGCATCTCCTGCCTGCCCTTGCACGGCCCCAGACACCCCGTGCCATGCTCTGAGCTAAAATGCACCAAAAAGGAGCAAATAAGTGATGAGACATCCCAGATCCCCAACCTTCCATTTCCCCAGCTCAATTCAAGGCTCAGATACTCAACGTGCATATGTGGGAGGGAGTGAGATCACAGAATCACAGAGGGTTTGAGTTGGAAGGGACTTCAGAAAATCACCTTATTCCAGCCCCTTACCATGGGCAGGGACACCTTTCACTAGACCAGGTTGCTCCAAGCCCTGTCTAACCTGGCCTTGAAGACTTGCAGGGCTGGGGATCTGGTGGTCTCTGTGGACAGCACAGTCCATCCAGGTTCCTGGCTGCATTTTCCACCTCCATCACTGTGGTTAAGCCTCTCCATCCCTCGGCACAGTGTGGTGGATGATGGAACAAGCCAGAGAGTGACACAGCGCTGAGATCTGGCCATTGCTCCACACTACAGGGGTGGGTGGATGTTCAACCCTCCCAGGGAGAGCCCATGCCAAGGTCCAGTTCTTCCATCTGGCCTGTGAGCTACAGATCTCATTGCAAAGTGCAGCTGGAATGTGTCATTCTCAAGCCTCAGGAGATCACAGATCTTTAACAAGCTGCTGCCCTCGAACTGCCCCGTGCCAGGGCACTGCCCAGCCCTGACTCCTCCTCCCCTCCTGGGCACAGCAATGCCAAGACCTGGCTGAGAGCCCCACGTGTGGGTGGCTGAGCTCTCCAGGGGCTTGGGGCACCCTTGCCCTTCCTGTGGGCACCCTTCCCCTTGCTGTGGGCACCCTTCCCCTTCCTGTGGGCACCCTTCCCCTTCCTGTGGGCACCCTTCCCCTTGCTGTGGGCACCCTTCCCCTCGCTGTGGGCACCCTTCCCCTCCCTGTGGGCACCCTTCTCCTCGCTGTGGGCACCCTTCCCTTCACTGTGGGCACCCTTCCCTTCACTGTGGGCACCCTTCCCCTCCCTGTGGGCACCCTTCCCCTCGCTGTGGACACCCTTCCCTTCACTGTGGGCACCCTTCCCCTTGCTGTGGGCACCCTTCCCCTTGCTGTGGGCACCCTTCCCCTCGCTGTGGGCACCCTTCTCCTCGCTGTGGGCACCCTTCCCTTCACTGTGGGCACCCTTCCCTTCACTGTGGGCACCCTTCCCCTCCCTGTGGGCACCCTTCCCCTCGCTGTGGACACCCTTCCCTTCACTGTGGGCACCCTTCCCCTTGCTGTGGGCACCCTTCCCCTTGCTGTGGGCACCCTTCCCCTCGCTGTGGGCACCCTTCTCCTCGCTGTGGGCACCCTTCCCTTCACTGTGGGCACCCTTCCCTTCACTGTGGGCACCCTTCCCCTCCCTGTGGGCACCCTTCCCCTCGCTGTGGACACCCTTCCCTTCACTGTGGGCACCCTTCCCCTTGCTGTGGGCACCCTTCCCCTTGCTGTGGGCACCCTTCCCCTCGCTGTGGGCACCCTTCTCCTCGCTGTGGGCACCCTTCCCTTCACTGTGGGCACCCTTCCCTTCACTGTGGGCACCCTTCCCCTCCCTGTGGGCACCCTTCCCCTCGCTGTGGACACCCTTCCCTTCACTGTGGGCACCCTTCCCCTTCCTGTGGGCACCCTTCCCCTCGCTGTGGGCACCCTTCCCCTTGCTCTGGGCACGTCTCTCTATCTGATGATATCCACCACTTCAGGCACTGGCACAGCTGCCCAGGGTGGAGTCACCATCCCTGCAAGTGTTCAAAAGGATGTGGCACCTGGGGATGTGATTTAGTCGTGAACACATCAGTGCTGCGTTAATGGTTGGACTTGATGATCTTGGAGGTCTTTTCCAACCTTAATGATTCCATGATCCTATTCTAGTTCTTGCACAGCACTTCCCATCTGGAAATCTGAGCAGACTTTAGAGAGGGGATCTTAACAATTACCCTGAAAGGGCTCTGCACAGTGTGCTGGTTATTTTTGGCACAGATACAAACATGGCCATACCCAGGGTGCTCTGTGGTTGATCAACAACCCTGCAGGGGCCAAATAACCTTGATTTAACTCAATTCAAAAAGGGTAAAGGGCCAGGCTGATGCCAGGAGGTCGGAAAGGGAAGGAAAGGTTTTCCATCAGTCTTGTTCTGACTTCAGTTGGACAGCAGTTGGACAGATGTATCCCACAGATGGATGTGTGGAGGGTCAGCCCTAGGAGAGACACAGGAGAAGTGGGGGAGATGTGCTGCAGCATTTTCAACTGAGATGGGCCAAACTACACACACGGGCTTGGTTTTCTGATGAGAAGATGCACAACACCCATGCCCTGAGCCTTTGGGAATTGTTTACATCCCAAGATACTTTCCCAGCCTGAGACAGCTCTGACTCCAGACCTGGGTAGCCACGGATAGCCAAGGATGGAGCTGCTGCTGCAGCCCTTGCAGAGCCCAAACAGGCTGTGGGTCCTGACTGTGAGAGGGCCCAGCTGAGAGATGGAGGTCAAAGCCCATAACCCAGAGAAACTTCTGGACCAACCAGTCCTTCTTGGCCTGGCTTGGAATCACAAGAAATTGTGGTTTTCTTTGCTCAGAGGGCAATGAGGCCCTGGCAGAGGCTGCCCAGAGAAGCTGTGGCTGCCCCATCCCTGGAAGTGTCCAAGGCCAGGTTGGATGGGGCTTGGAGCAACCTGGGCTGGTGGAAGGTGTCCTTGTCCATGGCAGGGGGTGGAACAAGATGGTCTTTGACCCAAATCACTCTGTGATAATATGATTGTGTTTATCTATAAGAGAGAGAACAGCCCAGGAGAGATGAGAACAGCCCGGGAGAGATGAGAACAGTCTGGGAGAGATGAGAACAGCCCAAGAGAGATGAGAACAGCCCGGGAGAGATGAGAACAGCCCGGGAGAGATGAGAACAGCCTGGGAGAGATGAGAACAGCCCGGCAGAGATGAGAACAGCCCGGCAGAGATGAGAACAGCCCAGCAGAGATGAGAACAGCCCAGCAGAGATGAGAACAGCCCGGGAGAGATGAGAACAGCCCGGGAGAGATGAGAACAGCCAGGGAGAGATGAGAACAGCCCGGGCGACAGGAGAACAGCCCGGGAGAGATGAAAACAGCCCGGGAGACAGGAGAACAGCCCGGGAGAGATGAGAACAGCCCAGCAGAGATGAGAACAACCCAAGACAGATGAGAACAGCCCAGCAGAGATGAGAGCAGTCCAGCAGAGAGCCGGGTCAGCATCTGCCCTCCTTTGGGAGCAGCGGGTGTGAAGGGAGAGCGGGGGTGATGGGAGGAGGTGCTGAGGGAAGATGCACGGCTGAGGACAGCCCAGGCTTTCCCAGCCGAGCTCGGCAATAGCTTGTGCTGCCGCGAACAGGCAGAGTGAGCCGCCTGCGTGGGGATGGCGCCGTGGGCAGGGAGGGAGGGATGTGCTGCAGCTCCGCGCCAGGAGCAGACTGAGCCTCTGCAGGCACAGCGGGATGGAGACACCGGGAGCGAACGGAGCCACCTGGGGTGGGCTCCTGTGCCCACCACCGGAACACTCGTGCCACGCTGGCTCCCTGGCACAAAAGCCATACCAAATTACACACACACACGTGCCCAGGAGGGCTGAATTTCTAATTCCCCTTCATGAATATGCACGGTAAGTACCAGTGCGTTCTCCAATCCGGCCCCGGCAGCAGAGCCATGTGATTTAACGTGACTGATCACCCTGTACCCAACACAGAGCCCACACTAAATGCCCACAGGATTCACAGAGTTAAATTATTTGAAGGAAAATGTAGCTCTCACATAATTTTCCGTAACAATCACTACAATGGCAGGCAGCCTGCAAATATCCTGTGCATAAAAAGGAGCTGATTCTCTCTGGGGAACTTCCTGCCCTGCTCTCAGAATCAGCCTCCGAAAGCAGCACCTTCAACAGGTTTCTGTATGAGAAGTGTGGTCTTCGTTATCAAACTGCATTATACAATTATCACCCCAAACTCCTCTGCAGCGTAAACATATCATTCCTGGGAGAAGCTGTCAGGGGAGTGCCAGGCTGCAGCCTGCAATTAAAGCCCCAAACAATACAGCCCCATAAATCACTGGCGCTATGGCTGGGCAGTGTCGCCAAGCATGGAGTGAGGATCTTAATTACATTTAGACCAAACAAGTAGTAGATTATTTATGGGATACTGTAAGTGCTTGACAATGGCTAGAAAGTCATTCCACACGCATCCCTGGGCATTTCGGAGTCCGGATGAAGAGGTAGAGAAAGAGAGGGAAAGAAGTGGAGCCAATATCCATCATGAAGCAGTACTGGAAGGGAAAGAGCTGTTGCTTTAAATAAGGCCCAATTGCATCATCAATTTAAAAGCAATAGCAGCAGCTTCTGAAGAAAGCAGCAGCTGCCACAGGTGGCCAAACAGCTGGAGAGCTGCCAGCACCACAGAGCCACCAGGATCTTTGGTGCTTTGTCACCGTACGGCACTTTTTAACCCTTCCACTCAATATCCAGGGCTTGGAAGAGCCTTCCTTCACCCAGGGGCTCTGCAGGGCTCTGGGAGGTGCTGGGGGCAGTGTGGGGCAGGGCAGGATCAGGCCATTCCATACATTATCCATCATGCCCTGGGGCTTGCGGCTGGATTTTAGCACATTCTTGATGCAGCCAGGACCTGGAGGATGCAAACTGGCTGGGAAATCCCTGGGATCAGATGGAGCCACAGGCGTTTATCTCCAACCACAGACCATCTCAGGGCTCATGGATCCTTCAGAGTGTCGCTGTGCTTGAGCCCCAGTTCAGTGCATCTTTCCAGTCCAGTGACCCTGGAAAGCAGAGACTCCTCTTTGCTCAGGGTGACAGTTTAAAAAAGACTTGTTCTTGCCCCCACACTGTTTAGACACAGGAATCTTTCTGGAAAAGCTGTTTGCTCACATGAACTTTCTACACAGAAAGATACTGAGACCTGAGTGGGTCTGTCCCAGTGCCCGGGGCTGAAACAGCCCCTCTAAAGCTGTTAGAGGGTCAGTAATATTGCCTGTGGCTGTCCTACAGGCTTTCAGTTCCCAGCCTCTTGGGCTATGCAGCCAGGTCAGGGTGTCAGAGGGTGCCTGTCCAAGTTGGCACATCCCATATTGTGTGACTGGACTCACAAGAAGGAATTCAGAGAGTCAGAGAATCTCGTGAGTTGGAGGGGACCCCCAAGGACCATCCAGCTCAACCCCTGACCTGGCACAGACACCCCAACAATCCCACCCTGTCCCTCAGAGCGTTGTCCAAACCCTCCTGCAGCTCTGGCAGCCTTGGGGCCGTGCCCACTGCCCTGGGCAGCCTGGGCAGTGCCCACCACCCTCTGGGGGAAGAACCTTGTGCTGAGATCCCACCTGAGCCTGCCCTGGCACAGCTCCAGCCATTCCCTGGGTGCTGTCCCTGCTCTCAGGGATCAGAGGTCGGAGCTGCCCCTCGGGAGGAGCTGCAGCCCCCGCTGAGCTCTGCCCTCAGCCTGCTCTGCTCCAGCTGAACAAATCAACATGCCTGATCTCCCCATGTAACCTGATGCCACCAGGCTGGTGGGCACAGGGTGCCCCCATGCATCAGGGAAGGGCAGCAGTGGAGATGAAGGTGGACTCCAGAGCAGAATGCTCTGAGGGCAGACAGCTCATCCAGCATGTAATTGGGAACCCTGGGGCCCTCAGGCTGTAGGAACATTGTCAACACCAGGAGTGTGGCTCCTGCTCACGTGAGGAGGGAGCTGGCACTGATGCCTCCAACAGCAAACCTCTGGCAGTGACCTCAGCAGTGCCTGTCCCCAGCCCTGACTGCAGGCAGTGACCAGCCCCCATCTCCCAATTGTCCCCACGGGTTTGTCTGCTCATGTACCCTGTGCCCCCTGGAACCCCCAGCCATGGCACAGCAAGGGCTGGCTGTCCAACAGAGCTTTGGGTCCAGATCCTGCCTCTGCCATCCTCCCCAGCCCGGGGCATGTCAGCAGGGTCGGGTTCTGCATTCAGACATCGGCGCTCCTTGTCTAGACAGCGTCAGGCCAGGGCGGGTGGCTGCTGGGGTGTCCTTCAGCCCAGGGCTGGCCAAAGTAGGTCAGATGAGCCTGTTCTACCAGCAACTGTTTGTTGCTATTGACCCTCTGGCATGGGACGTGTAGTTCCAGCTGAGCTGCCTGAAATCAGGCAAGGTGATCACGTCCTACATCTCCAGGAGCCTTGGTCCCTCTGCAGGCAATTTGGCTCCCTGTCCCATCCCCGCTGCGTCTGAGTGCTCAGAAGTGGCCACAGGGTTTGTCAGGCTCCTCACACAGTGACTGTGAGCTTAGGAGCAATTTCAGACAGCAAGTCTGTGTTTCTTTTAGGACAGATCTGAGGCTCTGGCACAGCATTTCAGACCAAGAAGGGTGGCACGGGCAGTGCCATCCATGCCTGCAGTGCTGAGGACCACGTGCATCAGGAATGAGTCACACTGCCCACAAATAAGGGAAAACCCCCAGGTGTGTGTCCCCCTGCAGCCACTTTTTTGACTCAGCTGAATTGAATGTTCTCCTTCTGCTCTGCCATGAGGTCCTGGGTGTGGAGCATAGTGGGGCAGCCCCATCCTGGCACCTGTGGATGGGGAGGAGGCTGGGCTGTCTGCAGAGAGGTGAGGCAGGATCATTCCTGGGTCTGGGAAAAGCCATGAACGAGGCCAGGACACGGGGTGTTGATGGAGGCAGACAACACAAAGCCCTAATTGCCCAGCAGACTGATTGATCAAGCTGACAAGCCCAGCTGATCTCAGGCACTGGTCCAAGGCCATACCATGCCACGAGGTGGGCAACGCTCCTGATTGATGCCAAGGTCATGGGAAGGCACAGGGAGGGGGAGGAATGGGGGCCCACTCATTGCTGGCAGTTATTCACCAGTGCTGGACCCCAAGCAGCCGTAGGGCTCCCTGTCTGGGCCAGTCCATGCCCACAGCCAGCTGGGGATGGGGGATGTCCCAGTGTTCTCACAGGCTGCAAACCACTTTGAGGGGTTGGGAGTTAATGCTTTCCCCCTTCTTTTCCTATCCCCCCTCTCTGTCTCAGCAGCCGACAGGCAGTAAAAGACCCTTCGCAGTTGTCAAGGCAACGCCGTATCACCAAGACGGTGCCGTGAAGTGGCAGCAGCCGAGGGCTCTGCTCTGCATCTCCTCTGCTCTGCAGCTCCAGCGCTTCCCTCTCGAGGCTGCGGGGCCGCTGCCACTGATGCTGCTCGGCGGGCGAGGGCAGCCCGTAGGGCTGTGCCCGTGGGCTCCTGCACATCCTGCCTGGCCCTGGCCCCACTGATCCCATGGGGGGCTGGCGATGATGTGGGGCCACCCCACGTGCTCCCTGCCCCACTGCCTTTGTGCCTCAGGCATCATCTCTGCCCAGACCCACCTTCCCCACGGCGCTGGAACCCCACACCCGTCACCAACCTGGGCCAAAGGCATCCACTTTTCTGCCCTCCATGAGCCTTCTCCCAGCAGATGGTCCGTGGAATCCCACGAAGACAACAGGCCCACAACAAGCTGTGTGGTGTCCATGCTGGGAATCTGCCACAGGACAGACAAGCCCTGCTTTGGGCACTCTGGCAGGCTCCCTACAGCTCATCCTTTTTCCAGGCTGTAGAGCAAATGCAGAAGGGATCCTGTAGTTCACCCTTCTGTGGGCGTTTCTCCAGCAGCACACGCTGGAGGGGTCAGAGTTGTCCATTGTCCCTCCATCCCCACTGCAGGCAAGAGCAACCCTCCTGTTAGGGGAACCAACAGCACCTTCTGGGCATGGTGAAGCAGGTGGATGGGTCTTTGCAGGGTGTTTCCTATGGGTCAGGCCCCTTACAGAGGCTGACAAATTCTGAGGACAAGGAGAGTTTCCTTTGGCAGCAACCCTCCTGGAAACTGCTAGCTGGGAATGCTGGATGCCTCCAGAGATGAGCAAGGAAAGGAGAAGCACCATGGATGGAGAGGTGTGAATGGGCTGATGCCCAGGGCTCCCCAGTTCACACCTGGTGCAGAGTTCCCCAAGTACTGACCTTCCAGAGCATTCCCACATCTCACCAGCTCTCAGGCCCCGGTCCCGACCACGTCCTCCTGGTCCCAGCACATCCTAGGCTGGCTTGGCCAAGGCAGGACCAGCCAGGGGCATCTCTGCCCCAGCTGCTGGCTCAGGCCATCCCCACCTGGTGCTGCCCGGGCACACGTGGGAGCAGAGCTGCCAGAGCTGGCACAGGCACACGCTGGCTGGACCTGTGAACAGCCAGGAGGGAGGTGACACATGGTCACCTGTGCTCAACAGCAACGCCTCTTCCAGCAGAGCTGGTGGGGGAGCCACACACACCCTGGAGGGTTCCCAGCCATGTCTGAGCTCATCCTTCTGCCTCCTCCAAACCAGGGTGAGCAGCCCCCATCCCACTTCTTTGTGCATGAGGGAGAAGCTCCAGAGGTTAGAATGGAGCAACACCTGCACACTCAGCCATCCAGAATCACCATCTGGGCTGGGCTCTCTGGGGCATCTTTGACAAGTCCCAGAGCAGCAGGACGGCCCTGGGAGCACTGGGAGCACTGGGAGCCAGGCATCATCACTGAGTCCTGCTGTTGGCACCACTAATGGTTGGCTCCTGATACACTGAGAGCTGGATACATGCTCTGACCCCTGCCAGGGCTCTGCTCAGTGTGGGGTGCTGTAGGGCCAGCCAGCTGCTGTGCACAGAAGCAGGGGGATCATGGCCATGGGACAATGGGTTTTGGAGCAGAGCAGTGCAGTCACAGATCTATGGAGATGAGTAGGAGCCACGAGTCCTTCTCTCAGTCCAGGTACCAGCATTCCCATCTGCCTTGCTCCCCACGTCATCCCATCTGGCTCTGCCAGGCTGGCTTGTTCCCAGCACCCTGAGAGAAAGGGGCCAAAGTGGGAGAAACGAGGCCGGCCAGGCTGGGTGAGAACAGTGCTCAGCACCGGGGCTGTGGGAGCAGATGCTCATCCTCCATGGGTTTGGCATTTCCTGTTGCTCTTGGCTTCAGGGAAATGATTGCTCTGCTCGGAGGGATCTATAAACAGTCAGTGCCCACTAACCTGTGCTCCCAGGGGCCAGGACGTGGCAGGAACACCGTGATTGCTGCCAGAGCTGACACTCGGCCCCCTCCAGGGTCAGCACTCTCTGCCAGGCTCCTGACTCTGCCCAGCCTTCCCTGCCTTGAGGAGGGAAGGACACCAAAGAAATTATTTTTTCTCAGGTAGGCAGTGTCTGGGGAGGTCTGGGAGAAAGGAGGATGAGAGACAGGATGTCTTTGTGCTGCACAGGCACTCCAGGGTGGCATTGTCCTCATTGTCACATCGCTCATGGCTGGGCAGGGGGCTGCCTGTGCATCCCTGTGTCCCTGGGCAGGCAGTGGGCACTCAGGGCCCCCCACTTTTGTCCTCAGCAGGTCCTGGCAGAGCTGTCCCCACTGTCCTGAGTGTCTCTTTAGCAGCTGTGGAGCCACGTCCCGGGAGCAGAGGGTTGGGCAGGGATAGCTATGGGCAACTCCCCACTTCGTCGCTCTTCCCTTTGGAACAAGCAGTGGAAAGGACAGCAGACACAAAGAACTCACTGATGTTCTCTTTCTGCTCCAGCTGCAGCCCCAGCACCTGGACTGGCCTGGAAGATTCTGTGGAACATCCTCTTAAGGTCCTCTTAGAGTCACAGAATCATTAGGGTTGGAAAAGACCTCCAAAATCATCAAGTCCAAGCTTCTACAGAATCCCACCACGCCTACTAAAGCAGATTGCAAGGTGCCACATCCACCTGTGTTTTGAACACTTCCAGGGACGGTGACTCCACCGCTGCCCTGGGCAGCCCATTCCAATGCCTCCTCTTGCAGTGAGGAATTTTTCCCTAATATCCAATCTGAACCTCCCCTGGTGCAGCTTGAGGCCATTTCCCCTTGTCTAGTCATGTGGGAGAACATCTTGGGGCTGGTGTCTCTTCTCTGTTGGATGGGATGTGGGCTGGGGGGTGAGTGTTTGCTTCACACCAGTTGGTTGGGCACTGCCACCCCAGAGAGATGTGGGCACGCCAACATATGCCAGCCAGGGGGGGCAGCAGTGCCAGCAGCCTCTGCACACTCAGGCACTGATGGACATCACCCAGCTCTGCAGTTCACCCAGACTCCAGTCACTGTCCTCTTGTCCTGCCTCCTCTCTGCTCTTGTCCCGTGGCTCAAGAGTTGGGAAAGCCATGCCCAGGGAAGCTGTGGCTGCCCCATCCCTGGAAGTGTCCAAGGCCAGGTTGGACGGGAGATGGAGCAACCTGGGCTATTGGAAAGTGTCCCTGCCCATGGCAGAGGGTGGAACTGAATGATTTTTGAGGTCCCTTCCAACCCAAACCATTCTATGATTCTATGACCTTCCATGCTGGAGGTCTCTGCCCCTGTCCTTGTGTCCTGTCTCACTTTACCATTGCTCAGATCTGTGCCACGCCAGAGCCAGGCAGAGAGGCAGGTTCCTCCTGGAGTCATCTTTGGAGAGGCAAACACACCTCCACGGCTGGGAATAATGAAAGAGCTTTTCCTTCTGGAGCTGCTGACCAAGGGCCAAGTCCTCATCCCGGTGAATGGGCAGTGGTGTCCCTGGGCTAACACCATCCCCATGAAGGAATGATACAGAAGCTTTCCACAGCTTTACAACCCCAAAATTAAAAATTACAAGCCAGGGAAATTGAAAAAGAGTTAGAGGGAATGGCAGAAAGGTCTGAACTCTTAAATCACTTGGACTCAGGCTCAAAAAAGATTTAAACCCACTGGAGCAATACACACCCAGCACACAGCCTGCCTGGAGCTGCATCTGCAGCGTGGCCTTGGTGAGGCTCCCCCAGCCATGTTCTCACAGCCACGACTCTTTCCACATCCGTCTGCTCCTGGGGAGCTGCTCCTGCCCCAGCACTGGGCTGCCCCTCAGACTTCAAGCAGCCTGGCCCAAGTGTGGAGGAGACGCCGGGAGGTGACACCTTCCCCACGAGGGATCGGCCGTGCTCTGTAAGCACAGATGGGGTGATGGTGGCCGCTCCTCCCCAGGGAACAGTCAGGGATGGCAGAATCAGCCCCCGGCAGCACTGGGATCAAAGCCATTTGCCACGGGAAATGACAGCAGCAAGGAGGAGCCCAGAACCAGCCTGGGGACCCTCTGGCACGTTGGATGGAGGTTCAGGTGTTGGTGAACCCTGGGCTGTCCATCCCCACCAACCTCAAGGTCTGGGGACAGCGAGGCCTCATAAAGAAGCGTTTCCCCTGCAGTGTTTCAGCTCTGGGGGCACGTTTTGGGCACGGCTTCCTAGAGATGCCCCCGGGATTTCCCTGGATCGGAGAGGACCAAGGTTGGGAAGGTGTGCAGGTGTCGTTGGAGGGGCCAAGCTCTGCTCTCACCGTGGCAGTGACAGGGAGGGGACCCACAGCAGCTGCCAGGGACAGGCAGGATCGGCCGGCGGGGGAGCCCCGGTGAAGAGGGACCTTTCCAGGAGGGGAGGATGTCGGCGGTGGGAGGTTTTCCTTAATGCATCTCCCACTGTGGCCCTGCCCGCATGACGAGCTGCCTCGGCAAGGAGGGGAGAGGACAACCTCCGCAGCCTGCCAGCTTGGAAAACCTCAGCCAGCGATGCCAGGCTGTGTTGCATCCCGTTGCCATGGTAACTGACAGCTCCCGATGCCGGAGCAGCCGTGTGCAGTCACGGCACATGAATCACACAGAGCACCTGACCCCGGTGGGACAGGCACACGTGGAGTGGGATGGGGGCAGAGGTGGGCACAGGGCACGAGGGGGGCACCGGTGGGGGCAGCAGGACTGAGCCTGGCACAGCCCAGCCTGAGGGATGGGGAGGCAGGAACCTGCTGGGATGGCGGGTCCAGCGCATCCTCACTCTGGGGGTATTGAGGGGGTTGTGAGTGCAGAGGGGCTGCACAGGGCGAGCCTCGTGCACTGGGCTGGGCGCAGGAGGTGGTGACATCCCCCTTCCACAGTGTGGGGACAATCCTGACTGGTGCTGAGTCTCCCTACCTGGTGACATCTCCCTTCCACAGCGTGGGGACAATCACGACTGGTGCTGGGTCTCCCTCCTTGGTGACATCTCCCTTCCACAGTATGGGGACAATCCTGACTGGTGCTGGGCCTCCCTCCTTGGGGACATCCCCCTTCCACAGTGTGAGGACAATCCTGACTGGTGCTGGGCCTCCCTCCTTGGGGACATCCCCCTTCCACAGTGTGAGGACAATCCTGACTGGTGCTGGGCCTCCCTCCTTGGGGACATCCCCCTTCCACAGTGTGAGGACAATCCTGACTGGTGCTGGGCCTCCCTCCTTGGGGACATCCCCCTTCCACAGTGTGAGGACAATCCTGACTGGTGCTGGGTCTCCCTACCTGGTGATATCTCCCTTCCACAGTGTGGGGACAATCCTGACTGGTGCTGAGCCTCCCTTCATTGTGACATCCCCTTTCCAGAGCATGGGGACAATCCTGACTGGTGCTGGGCACAGGAGGTGGTGACATCCCCCTTCCACAGTGTGGGGACAATCCTGACTGGTGCTGGGCACAGGAGGTGGTGACATCTCCCTTCCACAGTGTGGGGACAATCCTGACTGGTGCTGGGCCTCCCTCCCTGGTGACATCTCCCTTCCACAGTATGGGGACAATCCTGACTGGTGCTGGGCACAGGAGGTGGTGACATCCCCCTTCCACAGTGTGGGGACAATCCTGACTGGTGCTGGGCACAGGAGGTGGTGACATCTCCCTTCCACAGTGTGGGGACAATCCTGACTGGTGCTGGGCCTCCCTCCTTGGTGACATCTCCCTTCCACAGTATGGGGACAATCCTGACTGGTGCTGGGCCTCGCTCCCTGCACCAGCTGCCTTTGCAGCTTCCCTCCTCCCCAGCAAACCAGGCTGGAGGATTCTCCCCAGGATCTCCCCAATCAGTTCAGATCCATCTGTTTTTGCTGCCTGGCTGGGAAGCAACTGGGCACACACTGTGGCTCTTCTCCCAGGGTGTGTGATCAAGGGTCCCTTTCCAAATCCTGGATGTCCATGTTTTCCCAAAGACAAGCACTGGGCTGTCCTGCCCAAGTGTGACTTGTCCCTCCTGGGATGTTTGGCACAGGGGACCCACTCTCCGTGGGCGGATTCGAGGGAGGAGGAGTCTGCTCCTGTCGTTCATGGTATTTAAGTGACACCTATGATGCATCAAGGTCAAGGAGACCAAATTTTTCCATCTCAACTTGTTAGAGAACGGAAATATTTTCCACCCAGCAGTGAATATTATCCCTTCTCCTCCTCCCAGATGGAGTGATTACAGTTTTCCTCCAAAAAAATGAGGACAAAAAATTCACTTGTGAGTTTGTTATCACTTCATCCCCCTTCTTTTCTTGGGGTGGAAAGGAGAATGGAAAGAAATAAGGTTTGAAGTTGGAGAGAAAAAATTCTAACCCCAAAAAGCTGTGTTTAATTTAATTAAAAATTATGGGGGGGGAAGTCAGCTGTTTGCTTTTTCCCTTTCCAAATAAGCAACTTTCTACCAACCAGCCTCATGCGAGAGAAGGGCAGCACAGTCCCTCCCAGTCCCCCTCCCTGGGAACACTGGCTCTTGTCAGCGCTGAATCTCACTAGAAATCCATTTTCCAGCAGAATGTCTTTATGGTGGAGCCTTCCCCGTGTCACGGCAGCACTTTGCAGCCCCGAAGCCTCTGAAGCCCTGGTTTTACAAGCAGTCATTTCTCCAGGCGGGAGCAGACGTGCTGCGAAGGGATGACCCTGCCCCACTGTACATCACACAGGCAGGACAGCCCAAAGTGCTGCTCTGCTGCAGAGCTTGGTACAGCACAAACCTTGTCTGGGGATACTCAGCCCCCTGCCCCTCCCAAAAAAAAGAAGAGAAAAAAAAAAAAAAAGGCAGATAATTCTTCTTCTAGCCAATTTATCCTGCTGCATCCACCCAGTTCCAGTGAGATCTCACTGGAGGCATCAGGGTGGGGATTCAGAAACAAGAGGGAGTGAAATTTGCTCTTCTGGAAGCAATAAATGCCTTCTGCCTTTTCCAGGAAGTTCTTGACCTTGCTGCAGCTGATGGGCAAGTTTATGATCTTGCATTTCAGCTAAATGGAAGAGGCAATTATTATTCCTTTTGGATTAAAGTGATTTTAGGAACAGGAATGCAAAGCAAGTGGAGAGCCTGGCAAAAGCCAGCCCAGGAGGAAAGCTGGGGTGTTCTAGGAGAACAACTAGAGGTGGAAGGGCTGGCAGAAGGCAACTGTAAAGCAAAGAGCAAGCAGAGTGATGCTGGAGGAGAGGCAGTGGGACTGGACCATGGCAGTGCTATCAGGGGAGCTGCCTGCTGCTATTCGTGCCACGTACACAGGTACAGACCCCCACCTCCAGCCCACACACACCAAGAAAGGGAAATCCCTGCTCCTTCACTGCTGGGAACAGTCTCCTCTGGCCTCAGGGCTCGCACATCACTCAGACTAACGTGATAACTACACAGCAAAATCCCTGATGCATTTCAGCATCTCTGCCCTGGTGAGCTGGAGCCCTCCCCTGCCCCCCTGGCAGGGCCCTGGCTGCCAGCTGCTCTCCAGCTTCCACCCCAGAGGAAGAGGCATCAACCACGGCGAGTGGCTGGGAAGAGGAAAGGGGCCTCTGAGCTCATCTGGACAGGACACGGACACAGCTCAGGGATCAGAGGCCTCCCAAGCCCTGGAGCAGGGCAGATCTGGAGCAGTTTTCATAGGAATATGAGTCCTCATGTCCTCTCCACACATGTTCCCATCCCTGCAGAAGGGCAGGAGGAGGTTGAGAGCACCAGCCCCGTGCTGAGACTGCAGCGAGAACTGGGGCAGTTCTTCCCTTACCCCCCTGCTCTTGCCCCGTGCCGTGCCTTCAGCTGTCTCACCCCAGTGATGGCAGAGGTCTCGCAGGGCACTGGAGCAGGATGGTGCCCTTTCTCCTGCTCCAGGTGACAGGCTGGGTCCTCCCCGTAGCCTGGCACAGGTTGCCCTGGGACAGCACCTGCATGAAGCCAACCTGGTGCTCCTGCACCCTCACACCAAGGATGTGCCCTCAGCTCGGGCACTGCTCCCAGCACAAGCTCATCCAATGCCATCAGGAGGTGCCCATTTCTCATCATGGAGAGAAGCAGCATCTCAAAGAGAACAGGCAGCCTGTAACCCCTGCAGGGCCAGGCTGAGGGTCACTGATGTGCAGTCCTGCCACCTCATCGTTATCATCCTTCACACCCACGGGCAAACATGCTGGGGTCCTGCAACACAGAAAACCTCATGTGGCCACTGCTTAGGGAAAATTTCTGCCTCTTTGGTCCAAAATAAAGCAAAGGTGAATTAACTGTAGACCAGTTCTCACACAGACCCTAAAACTGGCAACATACCAGGGCACTGCTGGCCTTTCCCAAAGTGATGCTGCAGCACAGTTTGTCTTGGTGCTTTGCTCTTCCCTCCCCGAGGACATCTCCAACCCTGAGCATCTCTTTCTCTGCTTTTCTGTGCATTTGCTGCCTGTATTTCTGATCCATCATTTTGCAGCAGCAAAATCATCTGTAATCGGCTCCCTGGGAGGGACACAGCCACAGGGTGAAGATGCAGGAGCACCAGGGACTCGAGGAGGCACAGGATTAACATCTCCTGAAACACAGGAAAATCTCAGGAGTCATTTGACTACTTGGAGCCTCTCCAAGTGACTCTGACCAAAATCTCCTATATGGGTGAAGATTCCCTGGCTTTACACAAACCCAGCACATGGACATGTGCTGGGGTTGTATCAAGAAACACAAGAAAGGTGTTGACTGATTGGAATGAGTCCAGAGGAGGCCACTACAATGATCACAGGGCTAGAACACCTCTGCTCAGGAGACAGGCTGGGAGAGCTGGGGGTGTTCAGCCTGGAGGAGAGAAGGTTCCAGGGAGACCTCAGAGCCCCTTCCAATGCCTAAAGAGAGCTCCAGGAGAGCTGGACTTGGGACAAGGCATGGAGGGACAGGACAAGGACAAGGGGGAATGGCTTCCCACTGCCAGAGGGCAGGCTTAGATGAGATATTGGGAAGGCATTTTTCACCCAGAAGGTGGTGAAGCCCTGGCACAGGATGCCCAGATAAGCTGTGGCTGCCCCATCCCTGGAAGTGTCCAAGGCCAGGTTGGACGGGGCTTGGAGCAACCTGGGCTGGTGGAAGGTGTCCCTGACCATGGCAGGGGGGGGAATGAGATGATCTTTGAGGTCTCTTCCAACCCAACCCCTTCTGGGATTCCATGGCTCTGTGACATACATGCACACGACACATACATGCAAACACACACCACCACACACAGCTGTGCACACACACACAGTGTGCACCCGCCTGTGAACACACACTCCCTCCTGTATCCAAGAGCAGAAATCAGGGGAGTTTGTGATCCCCAGTGTTTCAGGGTGGTCAGCCCAGAATCTGTCCCACACACACACCCTACCCCAAGCCGTGCCTGTGCTCACTTCCCTCTGCATCAGGCGGGCACAGGGGTGAGGGTTTAGGGACGTGCAAGGATCTGAGTGTCCAGCTCTGGTCACACACCGCCAGCTGTGCCCTGCAGCTCACCGAGGGCAGAGGCAGGAGTGACCAACAGTGACCTACTCCCTACCCAAGGGGTCACTGACCTTTCTCCTGTGGACACAGCCCCCCAACATCCCACAGTCCTCACTGCCACTCGCCCTCCCACCTGTAGCCCTGGTGCTGCTCCTGCCATGGCCAGGCACAGACTCCTCATCCCCTCCAAGGCTGCCTGGAAGAGAGGTTCCTTCTAGGGAAAAGTCCAAGCAAATAATGACTGTTGAATTGAAATGTTTTTCTTTTGGCAGCGAAAAGGTGCAGAACAAATATGTTTTTTAATAAGCATTTTGATTGAAATTGAGCTTTCTCACGGCAGCTATTTAATTTTGTCATAATTGCGTTTTTCAGCGGGAAAAATAGATGTTGGGTCAGGTGACTGGGATATCGTTGAGCATCACATCCTGGGTAGCCAGGCCCTGTAGCTATGAGCAAAGGCTCAGGGCATGGCAGTGCTGCCTGGCAAGGGGGAGGGCAGGGCAGGGGTTTACTGCCCGCTGGTCCCTTATCTCCAGGGCTGCAGGTGAGGGCAGCCAAGCCCTTCTCCCCCGGGCTCTGCACTGCCTGAATCCTGCTCCTCCCCAGGCTCTGCACAGGGATTGACCCTCACACACAGCAGGGTCCTGCTCTCCAGGCAGCCTTGGGCAAGTGGCACTTCTGCCTGTGCCTGGCCTTAACCTCTCATCTCCAGAGCTCGTAATATCAGTCCTGTAGGCCAGTGGAGCTTGCTGAGCTGGGATGATGCTTGCACTCCTGGACTGGAAAAAGCATGGAGAAGAGAAGACATTGGAGTAACATAATGGTAGCTTTCCAGTACCTGAAGGGACCCTACGAGAAACATGGAGATAGGGGCAATTTACAAGGGCCTGGAGGGACAGGAAAAGGGGGAATGTCTGAAAGAGGGCAGGGATAGATGGGATATTGGGAAGAAATTCTTCACCAAGAGGATGGGGAGGCCCTGCCACAGGTTTCCCAGAGAAGCTGTGGCTGCCCCATCCCTGGAAGTGTCCAAAGCCAGGTTGGACAAGGCTTGGAGCAACCTGAGTTAGTGGAAGGTGTGCCTGCCCATGGCAGGTGGTGGAATGAGATCATCTTTGAAGTCCCCTCCAATCCAAACTATTCTGGAATTCCATGATTCTCTGACTGTCCACAGGCTGGACCAAAGTCCCTGTAACACCTATCACTGCTCTACATCAGAAGCTGTTGGTGTGGAAGTGGCTGGTGTTTCTCTTAGGGCTGTGCAGACTCAAGGCAGTCCAGCCCTTTCCTGGTCCATGAGTTTTCCAGACAGGCTCCTGCCCCTTGTTTTGACATTCTCTCTCCTCCCCAGTGCAGTTATTCTCTTTCCCCAGCCAGTTCAGTCCGTGCAGGCTGCATCGAGATGGGGCACGGGCCCTTTGTGCCCCCGGAGGGGTGTCAGGAGTCCTTCCCTGGTCCTGCACAACCCTGGCTCACGGAGGCTCGGGCTGGCTGGTGGCTTGGAGGCCTGATGGTAATAAATGAGTCAGGAGCACATCTGCACACAGCGGAGACGCTCCCTGCCAAGTCGCTGCACTGCAGGACCACTCTCATCTGTCTCTCTTTAACAGGAACAAATGGAAATGAGTGAATCAATTAACACAGCACATTAGCAAAATGTCAGAGCCTCCCAATCGCACTTAACCCTTCCCTCTGCTGGCCCGTGCCAGCAGCCCAGCACGGGCTGAGTCAGCAGGGGGGGCATCCCAGCCAGCTCCTGGCCATGGAGCCTGCAGCCACACAACCTCTGCCCATCTGCCCCACAGCAGAGCCTGGTGCTGGGGTCACAGCAGGGACCATGTCATGGGGATGACACGGCCGGGGGAGCTGTGGGGCTGGGGACAGTGGCTTGCTGCCAGGGGGACCTCAGCCCAGTGCAGCTGGCTTGCAGCTCCTGCAGCCCCGTTCCTGGCTGTGCAGGGGCAGCTGGGAGCAAGTTCCCTCCAGAACACAGGGAGAGCTCCTTTATTTCCCCCCAGGCTCATCCTCACCTGGAGAAACCCCAGTGAGGGCACAATGTGGCCGAGGTATCCCACGTGCAGAAGCCCATGCTGGTGGAGAAAGGTGCTGAGCTGGGCTGGATCAGGCCAGATAACCAGCACAGGGCTGGGCTTTCCTGCTGGGATGGGTTCCAGCTCTGACTCCTTGTGCCACTGTGGGACACAGGATTGCCAGCCCTGAAGATCCTTGTTCCTGCACAACAGCCCTGGCACATGTGTGAGCAACAGGAGCACCAAGCCCTCTCTCTTGCTCTTTGCCAGCAAGTGTCACAGGCAACAGGAGAGCTGTGCTAAAACATAATAAATCCTCATCAGCTAATTAATAATTAGAGACACTTGTGCCTGAAAGCCTGGCTCCATTGGTGGGATGATGCACCTCAGCCCTCCTGCCAGAGACAACATCAGAAGTCCAAACCATGCAGGATCTCAGGGCTGGCATGTGCTTGGGGTGCTGGTGGTCCCAGTCTGCAGGACATGGAGGGCTCCCAGTTTCCCCACTCTCAGCCACAGTGGGCAGAGCACATCTCACTTCTCCCAGCATGTGTTTAAGTACAAACCCCCTGTGCCAGAGCCTGGGTGTCCTCGCTCAGGGTCCCATTTCACCCCGTGGAATCAGGGCACTGGGTGAGAAGAGCAGCCAGATATTCAAGCTATTCCCTCATTTCTATGGGATGGAAACAAGACCCTGAAATCCCAGAATGGGTTGAAATGAAAATTTCCACACTTAATGACCCTACAGAGCTCTGGCCTGCAAACAGGAGACCTGATGGGAGCAGTCACTCTTCATTAACTCCAGGCGTTCATGAACTTGAAACTTCCTTAATAAAAGTCTTGAGGGCTGTGGAAACAAAAGCAAACTTGCAGCATAAGTAAGAGGAAACCAGAGATGTTGTCAGCAGTGTCTGGTCCTTCAGTGGATGTCTCTGAGCACATCCCCACTGTCACCCCGTGTCCCTATGAAGGCACTGGTGCCCTCACACACCGACGTGTGTGCACAGACCCCATGCTGCCAGTGCCTCAACACCCACCTCTGTGCATGCACACGGACACCCTCAGGCTCTCAAACAGTGCTGCCAAGTGCTCCATCGGAAACAGAGATGGAAACTTTCCGAGAGACACTCAGAAGCACTGGGAAAAGTGCTGTAAATAGCCCGAGGTTCAGCACACTTGAAGGAGGAGAGAGCAGAGCTGTCTGTGGATAAGAGAGCTGTCATCTCGCACACCCAGGAGTGCCAGTGATGGCAGGATGCTCTGGGAGGGAGGTGGGGATTTGGGGAAGAGCCTCTGCCTTCCAGGGTCTGCTTAACCTGGGTCTGCCCATCCTTCCTGCCTGGGGAATTATGGCAAAGATGTGATAAGCCCCAGGAAGCCACACAAGGTCTCTGAGTGACTGGGACACCTCCCCACCTCTGCACCACCCATCCACCATCTGTCACCACCCCTGGCCAGCCCAAAGGCCAAGGGTCACACAGGAAGACCTGCCGCATTTCCCTCTCTCCCATGGATGCAGGTGTGGGGCTGTTTGCAGCCAGGGCTGGATCAAGCCAGGTCCTTTCATAATTATTTCCCTGCTTTTGTTCTTGCTCCAGGGATAACCCAAAGACAGTGCGAGTCGTCTCCCATGGTGCTCCCAGAGACCCTTTAAAATGTCCACAAGGCAAGGAGGATCCCTCCCAAGCAGAGCTGCAGAGCAATCCCACCAGCCAAATTCCTGCATTGTGGTGAGGGGGGATTACCTACATCAATGGCCCCTAATCCACTGCCAGGGATTCCCACAGGAACACCTGGCTGGAGCTCCCTGCTGCATACAAATCCCTCCTGCAGAATAGGGGTGGGTTGTTAAGGCATCACCTCGATTACGTGATGTGGCCCTGATAGCTCGGGGGACTTTGTGTCCAAGGCTCTGCAGCCCCAGAGGGCACATGGTGTGAGAACAGTGATGGAAGCCGAGGGCGCTGGAACAATCCCTGCCATGAATTAATGATGCTCTGGGTGTCTATGGGCTCTTCCAGCTGGAGATTTCAAAGTGGGGTGGACACAGTGTGGAAGGAGGAAGCCAAGCTCGGAGTGCTGCGAGGCAGTGATGCTCCGGGATGCCGTGATCCCGTGCCTGGTCCTGTGCCCGGTCCCTCCCCGTTCTGGTATGGTCTGGAGGGGCTGTGTCTCAGTGGGGACATGTGTTATGTGTGCCTTGCTCCCCGTTTCAGCCCTGTCACGCTCCCCTGCAGGGGCTGTCAGGGCTCGGGGCCGATGCGCATCAGCGCCGTGGTTAATGGGCATGGCAGGGGCCCGGCTGTGCTGACTGACGTGTCAGACATCAGAGCTGTGTGAGACCTGGCAGCGCTGTCACAGAGCTGCCTGCCAGCCCCGGCCCGGGCAGAAACAGCCTCCTCCTCCTCGCCCTGCAACTCCTGGGCACACGTGAACAGTGTCAGTGAAGGGCTGGTCGAGGCTGACTGGACCCCAAGTGGTCCCTCACCCCAGCTCGTGCGTGTTCCTGCCAGCTGCCTGCAGCACGGTGGCCTCTGGGGAGCCCAAGGGGCATCTGAGTCAGTCTGAGACCAGGGACAAGGCGCTGGACACGTGCCTTTGGATCCAGCCCTGCCTCCATCAACTACCCAGGCCATGCAAGCTTGGGTTCCAGGGCAGCCTGCTTCAAACCCAGAACATTTTGGGGTCTGACCCTCCTCTCCCAACGAGTCTGAAGGTCCAGAGATGCCCACAATCCTCTGACACCTTTGGACAAGACAACAAACTACACCAGCCCTACAGGTCCATGTTTGTTCTGTCATGGCTGCGTCTGCAAACATGCAAGGATGTCCCTGCCCAGTGCAGGGTCTGTGCCTGCCCCTCCCGCCTGTGTCCTGCACCCCGCATGGCACAAAACACACAGGCAGAGCAAAAGGGGGCAAATAATGACAGGAGAGGAGTGGGGCTGTGAGAATTAGTCCCACAGGTATCTGTGATGGACTGGCATGTGGCCCCAGCTTGTTGCAATGGGGCAGCCAACTCTATCCAGGGCCAAATCAAGCACTGCTGGGAAAAGTGACCCCTTGGCCATGGGCGACAACACAGATTTCTTGGTCCAGTGTCACCCGATGTGGAGCCCAAGCCCCAGTCCACCAGGAGAAGGGGTTTGTTGGGAGATGTTGTGACGTCCCTCCACACTCTGCTCCCCACTCTGCTCTCCCAGCTTGTTCAAGGAGCTGGTGTCCATGAAGGTGTAGATGTGGATGCAGGATGTCCCAGCTGGGCCATCAGTGCTCTCTGAAGGGCCTCCTGGCTTTTCACTGTGGCTCCCCAGGCTGGGAGTGTGACAGTCTCCCAACCCTTCAGCAGAAACACCTCCAGAGTTGGACAAGCCCCTGTCACAGGGATGGATAAGGATATCCATGCTCACCAGCTCCCCACAAGCTGCCTTTCGTGGATGACAAAGAAAACCATTCACTTGCACAAGAAATTTATGTAAATATGCATATATATATATATATATTTCAGTTACAGTCTTGTTTGCAACTATTCCAGTCCTCCAGGGGAGGGTTATGGAGAGCAGTGTCCACACTGTCCTTGCACCCTGGGCAGCAGAGTCACTGCTGGGCATCTGCCCACAAATCAGCCAGACCCCATGAGTGTGCATCCACCAGCCATGCACCCATTCTCTGCACCATCACCCAATGCAAAGATACAAATACAGCCCTTCTGGGACCTGTGCTCTGCAAGAGATTCTGCACAACCTTTTTATTTAAAAAAAAAAAAAAAAGGCGACATGATAAGATTCTTATTTCCAAGCATGTTCACAATCCTTTACTAATCTGTTTCTCCATTCATATTTTTTATCTCTCCATCTTTCTATCCTTCCCCCTCTCCAGGGCTTCACCCTTCCTCTCTCCCAAAGCCTTCCCCCCATCCCGTTCGGCTGTACAGAGCCATCTGTTTGTCTGTCTCTCCAGCCATCTGGGTGTCTGCCTACAGTGTTTGCTGTGTCTCTAAAGCATATACAGCCTGCATGTATAGGTCTAGCAAGTCAGTCTCTCTAAGCTGTGTTCTGTGGGCTTCATTAACATGCAAATTAGCGAGATCTGACTGGCTCACTTAGCTGCTGCTTCTCTTAGACAGCCATGCAACAATGCAAATAATAATGAGGCTCTGGAAATGGCACTTGCTCCAAAGCTAAGCAAGCCTGCACACAGAGCAGGCACTGGCAATGCCAGGCATGCCAGCCATCCACACACCTGCTGGAGGACTCAGGACAGACAGGATGGGTGATGGATGGATGATTAGGGGCACTGATGTGGAAAAAGAGGCGAGAATTCCCTCTCTGATGGGGATGCCAACACCCCCAGCTCCAGGATCCTTGGCTCCAAGATCCCTTTGTGCTGGTTGTTACATGCCAGTGTTCTGGACCCCAGCCACCCACGGGACCCCCACTACCCACAGGACCCCCACTACCCACAGGACCCCCACTCAGGAGCACTTTGGCCCCACCATCCCATCTGACATGGCTTCATGTTGTGCTGCACTGGCTTCCCACACCAAGGTGCTGGGATGGACTTTCAGCCTCTCTTGGGTTTGACAGCTCACCCAGAATAACAGGACCCTCAAGGACCATCCTGTCCAACCCTCAGCCCTACACAGGACCAGCCCCAAGAGTCACCCCCTGTGCCCCAGAGCATCATCCAAACCCTCCTGCAGCTCTGGCAGCCTTGGGGCCGTGCCCACTGCCCTGGGCAGCCTGGGCAGTGCCCACCACCCTCTGGGGGAAGAACCTTGTGCTGAGATCCCACCTGAGCCTGCCCTGACACAGCTCCAGCCATTCCCTGGGTGCTGTCCCTGGTCCCCCCAGAGCAGAGATCAGTGCCTGCCCCTCCTCTGCCCCTCCCCAGGGAGCTGGACCTGCCCTGAGGTGTCCCCTCAGTCTCCTCTTCTCCAGCTGGACACCCCAAGTGCCCTCAGTGTCCTCACACGCTGCCCCTCCAGGCCCTTGCCCATCTCTTGGCCCTCCTTTGGACACTCTCCAATGGCTCTGATGTACCCAGGTTAGAAACTCTTGTCCACACTGTGCTTCCTTTGGACACTCTCCAATGGCCTGATGTACCCAGGTTATAAACTCTTGTCCACACTGTCCTTCTGTGGACAGGAAATGGGGAGCTGGTCACTGTGACACGGCTGCTCCTTCAAACTCCCAGAGCCATCTCCCAGCATGGAGGGTGCAGAAGGGCTTGGGAGCTGCTCCTGCCTCCTGGGCCTCCTGGTCCAGAGCCATTCCAACCCCTGGGCACTCCTGCTCTGCTCCCTGTCAGCACGTAACAGGAGTCTGGGGCGCCACGGAGGAAATTTGCTGTTACTCTTCAGCTCCATCACCTCCTCTAATGATAATTCAACCATACACCTCCTTGTAAAACATCGAAAATGATCAAACGCTGTGCAGCGAGATGAAGGCACCTCATCTTAGGAGCCCGGCTTCCGTATTCCTTTTTATCCTGGAGATAAAATAAAGAACCATTTGCTCTGGCTGCTGCTTCAGTCTCTTGCCGTTCCTCACCCACACCGCTACCCACCCTCCCGGGGAGGAGCACCACAACAACCCCAGGCTGCTGCTGAACCCCCCGGTCCTTTTCATCTCGCCCCTGACTGCTGCGACAGCAGGAACAGAGACCAGCTCCTGAAGCTCAGTGGGCCCCAGGGGGATCATAGAACCATAGAATCTCCATAGCTGGAAGGGACCCACAAGGATTATTGAGTCCAATTCCTCTGCAGGACACCCCAGCAATCCCACCCTGGCACTCAGAGGATCATCCAAACCCTCCTGGAGCTCTGGCAGCCTTGGGGCCGTGCCCACTGCCCTGGGCAGCCTGGGCAGTGCCCACCACCCTCAGGGGGAAGAGAGTGATGCAATGGCCAGAGAAGAGGCAGAGGCAAACTCCACGATGCAGGGCTCCAGCCTGTGCAGCCGGATGGGAGCCACCAGCCTCCCTGCATCCACGGGCAAGGGCCAGTCCCGAGCTGCAGGAATGCCCTTCTTTAGCCATGGAGACAGAGACCGTGTACCCCAGCGCTCCTGAAACTGGTAGAGTCACAGCTGGGAAGAACCCACAAGGAACACTGAGTCCAACTCCTGGCCCTGCACAGACACCCCAACAATCCCCCCCTGTGCTCCAGAGGACCATCCAAACCCTCCTGCAGCTCTGGCAGCCTTGGGGCCGTGCCCACTGCCCTGGGCAGCCTGGGCAGTGCCCACCACCCTCTGGGGGAAGAACCTTGTGCTGAGATCCCACCTGACCCTGCCCTGGCATGGTTTCAGGGATGTCCCTGTCTCCCCTCTGACAAGGTGATGTTATTGTGTAGGTTTGTGTTGCCCTTCCTAGGGACAGCACTGCACTCCCAGCCAAAAGATATTCACCACTGCACTGGGTACTGGGATGAGGGAGGAAAAGCAGCCTGTGAATGAGGCAGGTGAGGAATTTGGGAGATGGTACTGAGGCCAGGACAAGTGCTCTGGGGCTTGGAGATGAAGCAGATATGGGAAGCAGATGGCTAAACAGGCAGGATGACAGAGCACAGGCAGGAAGGGTGGCTTGTCCTGTCCAGACACCCATGGCCCATGGGAAGTGTAGTGTTTCGTTGAGGGAGGGAGTGAAGTTCACTGGGGCTGAAGCTGGCCCTGCTCATCAACAGCAGCCCATGGCATTTTGGTGCCTCCGTGCTGTGGTTTCCAGGACTCCCTCTCCCTCCAGAAATGGCCTCACAAGAATCTCCTCTATGGAGGTCTTGTCTGCCCTGCAGCCAGGACTTTTAAGAGGGTGAAAATTTAAGTACAGCCCAGGAGGCAGAATTTCCTTCTGGCTTATAGACAAGAGCTTGAGTTTATCAGCATACCTGTGGTGAAAGGCAGGTCAGGAGCTGTTACTGCCTTTGTGGGAGTTCCTTTGGACAGAGATGGGTTCTCTGTGCTGAGCCAGCCCTATAGATACCTCTGCTGCCACTTGTGCTGCTGGGCACAGCTGGGCACAGCTGGGCACTGAAGACTGTCAGGTAATGGGGCTGTTTCCTGCTGTATGCCACGTGGGCTGTGCCAATGCAAATGCTACACGGGCCCCTGGCGACTCTTCCATGACTTGGCACAACCAACCCATTGCAAATAACATTTTTGGACTGGGGTCCATGTTCCCTGCTCAGGATATGCTCTGGGATATCGGCCACATATGTGATGTGTGTATGCTAATCCCTTCTCCACGGACGCCCCCTTGTCGCGGGGGAGAAGCTTGCGTGCCCTTATGAGGCTGTGAGCTATGCTGGCGGTGGTTGTGCCTCCGGTAGGGTCTCCCATGCTAGTCAGGTCTCAGCTGAAGGGTCAGACAAAGTGTGTCCATGGGCAGGATGGGCTCACCAGCCTCCCGGCAACCATCCTAGGAGAAGGACAACTCTAAATCCAAACCCGGGCAGATGGAGCTCGCTTAGCCCTGTAAGGCCATCCATCTAAGAGAAGGACACTCTAACTAAACCTACATCCTG
>VWZG01001753.1:34765-54951 GCA_013396735.1 Grallaria varia
GAGAACGCAGCTGCGCTGGGCAGGGCACGTCTCCAGGATGGAGGATCACCGCCCCCCTAAGATCGTGCTCTATGGTGAACTTGCCACCGGCTGCCGCAAGAGAGGAGCCCCAAAGAGGAGATACAAGGACGCTCTGAAACAATACCTCAGCCTTGGCCATATTGACTACCATCAATGGTCCACTTTGGCCTCCAATCGGGAGGCATGGAGACACACCATCTATAACGCTGCTGATTCCTTTGAGAATGCACACAGAATCAGTCTGGAGGAGAAAAGACAACGCAGAAAGAACCGTGCCTCACCAACACCGCCTATGGAGACTTTCTGCTGTGCCTTTTGCAGCCGGACTTGCCTATCTCGCATCGGCCTCTTTAGCCATCAGCGCGCTTGCAGCAAGCGTGGGCAGAGCCCTTCCCAAATCTTCGTTCGCGAAGCCTAGCCATGAATGAATGAATGCTAATCCTGACTGTGTGGGGAGCCCCATGGGCTGGGAAGAGACCGATTTAGATTCATCTCTCTGTACAAGGAATGTTTTGGAGTGCTTGTCTTGGCAGGAGAATCCCACAGCAATGGGAATAGGAATGTGATATGACAGGAAGGAGCTGTTCCCCTCCATCGCCAGATCCCAGCTAGGCAGTGTCCAGGGGCTCCCCTAATGCATCCAAAGAAAAACGGGCTCTTTTTTCCAGCCCTGGACTCTGTAAACTCTGCTTCTACCCTGAGAAATAGCATTACTCTATTGAGAAGCTGTTCTGACCTGCTGTGGGGAGTCTGTGGCAGGATAAATCCATCTGATGGAATTGCTCTGCTCCAGGGATATGCTGTAACAGCCCTCCGTGCTTGGCTGCACTCGGTGTGTGCACGTCACCAGCCCCAGCTGCTCTCCAGGTCTCTCCTGATCAAGTGTGGCCTCCAGCACTGGGCTGGTCTCCTCACCACGATGGGCTGATGCCCATGGAAGGAGCCTGCAGTGAAATGTGTCCCCTTGGAGAGCACTGGAGAGTGATGAGCACTCCCCAGCTGAGACACTCCCTCACTGCCCCAAGGCTCCCACCCCAACTCCTGCTGCTCAGCTGCCCCTTGGCTTGGTTCCAGTGCCACAGCCCTGTCCCTCCTTTGGCCTGAGGCTGCAAAGGTGTGCCCAGAGGCTTTGTGGATGTTCACGAAGGGATGGAAAGAGCTTCTACCTTTGTTACTCCACAGCAGCTCGTTACTCATTTTTAAACTGACACGAGACCTATATGTCCCTGTGTTGTCACTGTGTCTGGCTTCCAACCAGCCCCTGGCTGTAGAGTCACAGCCCTCTGTCTGCCCTGCCAAGCACAAGCCCAGGCCACAGTCCTCTGCAGTTAGACCTGCATTAACCCAGGAGAGGTCCCTGATCACTGGGAAAGGCAAGAACTGCTCTAGAAATTTCCCTTAGTGTGGCCAGAAACAGGCTTTGACGCTCTTGCCTTGCTCTTATCTTTCATTACCCATGTTTTGCCTTGGACCAGTGTCCAGGATCTGACCAGGACAGGTTCCCAGTGTACCCAGCTGACTCTTCACTGCATCCCATGGCCTTGCCATGCTCAGCACAGTTGCCATCTCTTCCCATCCTGGGACTGCAAACAACCCGTTCCCTGGCAGAGCGCACATCCTATAAAGGGCCAACAGCATTTGGTGATGTTACAACATCAGCGGAGCCCCTGTTGAGTGAAGAATGGTCAGTGCAGCCCTGTTGGGTTGGGAAGAGCCAGGACAAGCCTTGTGGGTCAGGTGAGCAGGAGCCACAGAGCACATTGGAGATATCTGCTGTGCCCAGGCAGAGAACCAGAGGACGAGGCTGAGATGAGATACTCCACAGCTGAAGGCAGAGTAATTTCAGGGGGTTTACTGAGCAGTCTGATGCCAGGAAGGTCTGCTTTTGACTTGTCCAGGTTTAAGGCACTGCTTGGCACATTGCATGGCAGGGCAAAGTCTTCCCCAGCAACAGCAGCAATTTGGAGATCATGGAATCACAGAATGATTTGGGTTGAAAGGGACCTCAAAGATCATCTCATTCCAACCCCGGCATGGGAAGGGGGAAGGGACACCTTCCACTAGCCCAGGTTGCTCCAAGCCCCATCCAATCTGGCCTTGGACACTTTCAGGGATGGGACAGCCACAGCTTTTCTGGCCAACCTGTGCCAGGGCCTGCCCACCCTCACAGGGAAGAATTCCTTCCCAATATCCTATCTATCCCTGCCTTCTGGCAGTGGGAAGACATTCTCTCTGGTCCTGGCACTACAGGCCCTTGTCCAAAGTCTTGGAGCCCCTTTAGGCACTGGAAGGGGCTCTCAGGTCTCCCTGGAACATTTTTTCCTCCAGGAGAACCCCTCCAGCTCTCCCAGCCTGGCCCCAGAGCAGAGGGGCTCCAGCCCTCAGTGCCTGTGCTTGTCCCAGGATCCTGCAGAACAGGTGGGGAGCACTGGTATCCCCCTTCGTGCAGCTCATCCAACCTGCAATACACCCACCCATGCCCACGACCCACCCTGGATGGATGGATGGATGGATGGATGGATGGATGGATGGATGGATGGATGGATGGATGGATGGATTCTGCCTCAAGATAAAAACATCCCAGAAACTTGCCCATCATTTACACACTGTAAAATAATAAGAGAGGGAGGAAAGCAAGCGACACCTTCATTTCATCTTCTGTCCGTCTTGCGTTCTGATCTCCGACAGCCAGAGACGGGGCAGAATAAAACACCTGCTTAATTTGACCTGTCGACTCTTCAGGGAGAATTGCCGAAGCGAAGGTCACCTCATTAAGAGGAGTGAGAGCTGAGTGCCCGTGCTGGGGGGGCCTGGGTGACTCCAGCCTGCTGAAGGGTGACCTTTTCTCACGGCGCGGGAGGAGATGGGTCCTGGCACACGCGCTCCGACCCAAATGGCAGTTAGTTCTGCAGACACTTACACGTCCCAAGCACTGGTTTTGAACTTTTCATTCTCACCAGCTTGTCAGCTCTTGAAAGCTGTAAGTGCCTGCGGTGTCTCTTGCTCGCTGATGGGGTGAGCATGACGCTGCTGCAAAAACGCTCCCTCCTCCCGGACACAGTCACAGAATCTCCTGAGCTGGAAGGGACACACAGGGATAAATTTCACAGACTATTCTGAGTTGGAAGGGGCCAACTTGGATCATTGAGTCCAACTCTTAAGTGAATGGACTGCACAGTGACCGAACCCACCATCTTGGTGTTATGAGCACCACGCTCTAACCAACTGAGCTCATCTCAGGATCATCCAGTCCAACTCCTGACCCTGCACAGACACTCCAACAATCCCACCCTGTGCCCCAGAGGATCATCCAAACCCTCCTGGAGTTCTGTCAGCCTTGGGGCTGTGCCCACTGCCCTGGGGAGCCTGGGAAGTGCCCACCACCCTCCGGGGGAAGAACCTTGTCTGAGATCCCACCTGACCCTGCCCTGACACAGCTCCTGCCATTCCCTCAGCTCTTATCACTGGTCACCGGAGGGGGTCAGGGAGAGCAGGATCAGGCCCAAGATTCCGAGCAACAGGAAAGTCTGGGCTTATCTTTGGCCCACCATGGACAGATTTCCCTTTCCGCAGCATGTCTGAGCAGAGCTGTGTCTCAGCTCTCCAGAAAACAGGTTGGAGGGACCCAGACATGGTCCGTGGGGAGGCAGCGCTTGCACAGCCCCGCAGCACAGCCCTGCTCATGGTGCTGAGCTAGTGTGGGAGCGTGAGCCCCATGATGTGCCTGGTGGGACCCCTGGTCCAGGCCAGCTCCCACCCCAGCGCTCCCCTCGCCCCAGCTGGTCCCTGGTGTCATGGACCCCAGCGGGTCAGAGCTCTGTGGGCAGCAGGGCACTGCCCGGCCAGCAGCAGCATCCCTGCAGGAAAGCACCTGATGCCTGGTATCCCTGCTGTCTCAGAGCAGGGTTTATTTTGCCTTTCATGTTCCCACCGAGCTGGGGAAGAAGAACATCAGCTTTCCTTGGCAGCAGGCACAGCTCAGGCTGCCACAATGCTCTGGCAGCTCAGCAGGGCGTGCTGGACCACGGAGCTCCCCCGAGAGCTGCCCTTCCACCCCTTCCCAGAGCAGGAGAGAGAGACATGCCCGCCTCCCTCCTTGCTCTGCCCTCCACAGACCTTTAATTCTTTCTCCTCTGATGTTAATCTTGGAGGTGGTGCACAGGTCAACTTTAATATGCTGTCCTGGGGGAGTTTCATTTAGAGCCAGTAAGAGAGAGACTGACGGTTCAATTAGGGTTTCCCGTGTAGTCCAGGAGCATCACCAGCTTCAAAAGGCAGCAGGCTGTGCTCAGCAGAGGCCAAGGGAGGCAGGTTCCCACAGCCCTGGCTCTTGCCAGAACCTGCTGCCTCTCTTCCCCACATGGCTGTGCCCAGCACATCCCCACCACGGCCACTGTGCCATGCCCAGGGCCACTCTCAGGTGCCACCCCTGACTTGCCCACCTGTCCATACACACCTCCAGGTCCACTTGCACACGTGTGTGCCAGCACCCAGAGCCCTGGTGGCACTGGCAAAGGCACGTCCTCTCACTCCTGCCTCTGCCTCAGTTCCCCCATCAGGTGAGTGGGATTCAGAAGTTACAAGGAGGTGCTTGTGCACAGTTCTCCTGTGAGACCTCTGGGGGATGGACAGAGCCCCCTGGCCCAGGGGCTGTCAGGGGTGTGCTGATGGCTCCAGGCACTCAGGTCCCCCGGGCAGACCAAGAGACCCCTCCCCATCTGCAGCCTGAGCACGTGCTGCCATAATGGGAAAGGACAGGCAGTAAAAGACTGCGATGGGGATCATAAATATCCATTAAACCAGCTTTTAATCCACCCTGTGATCAACAGGCCTGCGGTGAGTGAGAGCCAGGAGCCTGGCAGGCTGTGTGTGTGGCACACAGGGAGGGGACACACAGGGAGGGGACACTCCAGCATCCCCCTGCGGGGTGTCAGCGCCCAGGGAGGGGATGAGCCATCCCTTCCAGAGCACGGATGCAGGGGCAGTGCCCAGGGAGGGGATGAGCCATCCCTTCCAGAGCACGGATGCAGGGGCAGTGCCCGGGGAGGGGATGAGCCGTCCCTTCCAGAGCACGGATGCAGGGGCAGTGCCCGGGGAGGGGAGGAGCGATGCCTTCCAGAGCACGGGTGCCCGGGGAGGGGATGAGCCATCCCTTCCAGAGCACGGATGCAGGGGCAGTGCCCGGGGAGGGGATGAGCCATCCCTTCCAGAGCACGGATGCAGAGTCAGTGCCCAGGGAGGGAGGGAATGCTGCCACACTGCCTCCTCCAGCGCTCCATCACAGCCCTGGCACCAGAGCAGGAGACCTGACATGATACTGATTCATCAGGGCGAAGAGAGTCTGTGCCCAGACAAGGAGGTGAAGCCACAGCCTCTCTGCCACCAGCATTGCTCCAGCAAAGGACAAAGCAGGTTGGTGCTGGGAAGCAGAGCCACGTCCTAGCCCTTGATTCATGAAGGGAAAAGCCTGGCTTCTCTCCATCACTCCCCAAACCAAACTCTCATGCAGAGCCCTTCAAGATACATCCTGTTTGTGCGTTTCTGCTCATCCCTTGGTGTGTGAATCCAGCTCTTGTATCCAGCCTGTCCTGCTCTCCAGACAGCAGACCCTGGGTAACAAGGGCACCCTCATTTCTAACTCCTGTTGATGAGTTTGTCTCCACTTTGTGTACAGTGTCTTCACCTTCCTCCCTGCCAGTGCTGCCGCTCACTATTTATGGCTGTACAGCACAGAGCAGGTCACATCTGTGTCCTTCCTCTGCTTTCAGCACAGGACAAAGTGGCCCTGTATTGCTGCTGCCTCTGCCACGACGCTCTGTGCTGGAGCCAGAGCCAGCTGCAAGATGGCAGCTCCATCCCCTGGGAATTTGGGGTCTTCCCAATGCAGACTTTCCCATAACATACAAATTTCAAGCAGGGAAATTCCACCCAGAAATATCAAGAAGTTTTGTTGGGTTTTGACACTGCTGAATCATTAAACAGTAAAATGTTAGCTAGACTAGAAATGTAAATTTAAAGTAATATGATAATATAAAAGCCCAAATGGAATGAAACCAAATGATAATGTCAAATTGAAATGTTCGCCTCTCATTGGAAAAAATCCTTTCACCGTTATTGAAATAAAATGTGAAAGTTGAAATCATTTGATTTGACACTTCTCCATAGAAAAATATCATCAGGATCGACATGTTCCCCGGAGATGTTCAGAGTTTAGAAGCTGCTCTGCTGGAAAAATGTTTCCAGACAGAAATAAGACAGAGCAAAGGAGACCAGTTCTCCCTGTGCCCCTCTCTGAGCCAGATGTCTGGCACAGAGGGATGCAAGGGATGCTGGAAAGAGCCAGAGCAGGTTCTGTCCTTGGCCCCACTCCTTTACCACCCTGTGCCCCGACCCCATGCCCAGGAGAGTGCCTGGCTGGTGGGCTGACTGTGCCCAGCCCTGCCAGGCCACACCAGCTGGAGGCGAGTCTTTCACCCAGTTCCTCCTGCCTTTCCCTGTCCTTGCTCTCCAGCAGCCAGTGCTGCTCAGACTGGATGCTGTCCGGCTGCAGCAGAGCTGGTGCTCCAGGATTTCACGGCTCATCCCCTTCACAGTCCTGTCTCTCAGCATTTTTAAACTTTTTCTAGCCTCCTCCTGAGCAGGGCACACCTGCCAGAACAGGATGAGCTCTGAGGTGCTGGCCAGGGTGCTTTGCACTCCTTCAGCATGCTCTGGCTCAGCCAGGGTGCAGAGAGGTGGTGAAGGGTGCCCAAAGATGGCCAGAGATAAGTGAGATCTAACCCTCTGAACAGGCTTTGATAACCTGGCATCTGCCTTTGGGGTGTGCAGAGCCCCCAGCTAGGATTAGAGAACCATTAATTCTGGAAAAGGCCTCCAAAATCATCCAGTCCAACCTTCAACCGAACACCCCAACGCCCACTCAACCATATCACAAAGTACCACATCTGCTCGCTCTTTGAACACTTCCAGGGGTGGAGACCCCACCACTGCCCTGGGCAGCCTGTGCCAGTGCTTAACCACCCTCTCAGTGAAGAAATCTTTCCTAATACCCAGTCTTCCCTGGGACAACTTGAGGCCATTCCCTCTTGTTCTGTCACTTCTTACCTGAGAGAAGGGATCGCCCCCCACCCGGCTCCCCCCTCCTGTCAGGGAGTTGTAGAGAGCAAGAAGGTCCTCCCTGAAAATTAGTGCTCCAAACCCCCCTCCCCTGACATTTTCTCTAGCCCGGACTGGAGGGGAGGGCAGCAGCATCCCCCTGTGCCCGCTGCTCTCCCACTGCCTCACCACATCTCCAGGGCTCCCAGGGCTGGCAGGGCAAGGAGAGGACCCTGCAAGAGCCCAGAGCAGAGAGCTCAGCCTGTGGCACAGCAGCCCAGCGGTGCCCTAAAGCCCCCCCTGCGCCCCTCTGGTGCCCCCCAAACCCAGCTCAGCCGGGTGCTGTCCCCACGCCGGGTGAGCAGGATGAATTGGGGCCAAACCTCCCTCCCTCCCTCCCGGCTCTCTCCCTCCTCCCGAGGCTGCAGAGCTCGCAGGGGCTGCTGCTAATGAAGATTTCCTGCAGCGCTTGCTTAGCAGAAAATGATTGGTTACACCCGAGCTCGTAATTAAAAAAAAAAAAAAAAGAGAGCGAGTGCACTAATGGGTATTTATTTGACTGTTACCTTGTCATGTATTTATCGATGCAGATAAATTCAAAATCATTAAATGCTTTACGGGGCCTGACAATTTACAGCCGCTGTCAGTGCTCCGTGCCCTGGCTCTGCAGCAGCAGAGCTCGGTGGTGCTGGGCACGGCCTCGGGCAGGGCATGGGCTCTGAGCCCCCCGACCTCAGCACCACGTCCTGGCCCAGCTGGGGCACACACAGCAGAGACACCAGCACTCTGTGACCAAGCGTGGTGTGTCAAACGGCGCTGAGGTGATGCTGTGCCATGATCTCTGCCCTGCAGGGATCGTGACGGCAGCGACAGGTCTCTGCTCAGGGCTGGAAGCACAGCCAGGGTGTGATGGACACCCGTGGTGCTACGTGAGGGGTGATTTGAGCTGTACCCCCAGGTCCCCACAGCCCCCAGCCCTGGCCCAAATGTCCCTGTCCAGATGACAGCTCCAGGCAGGTGGGTCTGGAGTTGCCTCGGGGGCACGATTGGGCTGAAATCATTTGTCATCTCTGTCTGCAGGTGGAAAGCTCAAGCCAAGCAGACAAGAGCTTCTGGCACTGCTCGGAGGCCAAATGTGAGCCAGCGTGAGCACATCAGAGGGGAACGCATCCTCTGCCTTCTTCCTTGGGGTGGAAATCCCTTTCAATGCCTCCTCATTACAGAGCTGATGAAGACAGTGGTGATGAAGGATGAACATTTTTCCCTGCTCTGTAACAAGCAGCAGGGGCAGCCCAGAGTAGCCACAAATCTCAGGAGAGCATCTCTCTCGAGACTTATCAGGTGTGCAGGGGGAGACAGGGGCATCTCTTGACTCAGTGTTTGCATAGCAACAAGGCCCTGCCTTCATGCTGATTATACAGCCCCTAATTACCTTATTATTCCCATTAGCAGAAGCAGGGAACCCCCTCCTCCCCACACCCCCCCAGGCAGCCTGGGCTGGGCTGAGTGTGAGCATCCCTGTGCCCCGGGTGGTGTCACCAGCATTGCACCCGTGCCTGTGCCCTCCCTGTGTGTCTGTGCACAGGGCAGCAGCTCTCCCCATTTCCCTTGGGATTTTCAGGGAGATGGCTTTGCCTAGAAAAGCAACGCTACAGTGTCGAGTGGGTCTTCCCCCCAGGATCCCACAGCATGGAGCAGAGTCAGCAGCAGCCACCCAGATCCAGGGCAGAGATACAGCCGTGGTGGCAATCATCCTACCTGCTGCCAGGCCACCACGTCCCCAGGACCCAAACTGCTCCTAGGACCAGGTGTGAACATCATCACATCCAGCACAGACATGGCAGCTGTCCCTCCCACCTCTGTCCTGAACCCAAACTCAGTGTGGCAGGAGGATCGCAGCTCCCAGTGCTCAGACCTGCAGCAGGGACCTCTGAGGGGGAACATCCACATCCTGATCGCTGGAGTCTCTCTGCGTGGGGAAGGGTCAGGCTGGCACCAGCACGGGGAATACAGCTGGCAGAGCTGCAGGCTGGCCCCAGGCACAGCTGGGAGCAGGCTCTGCCTCAGCATCCCGAGCCCACAGCACTGGCTGCCCCGCTGCCCTTGGCGTCTGCAGGCAGCCTGGGAGGCAGGAGCCCAGCATTGCCCGTCTCCCTGCCAGCTGCAGAGCAGGAGGCTCCACAAGAGGTGTTAACCACAGGGTGAGAGCATCCTGACCAACCTGCTGGGAGGAGGTTCAGCACCCACCAGCGAGGGTGGATATGCTGCATTGTGGGGGCTCAGTGAGAGGCTGCCCAGGAGCCCCTGGATTGTGCCAGGAGCCCCTGGATTGTGTCAGGAGCAGGCAGGGTGGCAGGAGCCCCTGGATTGTGCCAGGAGTCCCTGGACTGTGCCGGGAGCAAGCAGGGTGGCAGGAGCCCCTGGATTGCGCCGGGAGCCCCTGGATTGTGCCGGGAGCAAGCAGGGTGGCAGGAGCCCCTGGATTGTGCTGGGAGCCTCTGGATTGTGCCAGGAGCAGGCAGGGTGGCAGGAGCACCTGGATTGTGCCAGGAGCCTCTGGATTGTGCCAGGAGCAGGCAGGGTGGCAGGAGCCCCTGGATTGTGCCAGGAGCAAGCAGGGTGGCAGGAGCCCCTGGATTGTGCCGGGAGCCTCTGGATTGGGTAAGGAGCAGGCAGGGTGGCAGGAGCCCCTGGATTGTGCTGGGAGCCTCTGGATTGTGCCAGGAGCAGGCAGGGTGGCAGCAGGGCCGGCAGCTTTGTTTTGAGAGAAAAGGCAGGAGCTGGGGCTGTGTGTGTAAGTAGGTCACACGCGAGGCTGGAGACGAGGCCATAGGCACAGACTATACATGCAAGAGGGACAAGAGAGGGAAAGGGGGGGTTGGGATCGTTGGGAACGGACAGTGAGAGAGCACAGGAGAGCTCACAGACAGACAGACAGGCACGCAGGACCATGCCCATGTAAGCTCTGCAACAGCACAGAGGTCTCTCTGTAGCATCCTCCCTTTCTGCTCCCTTGCCACCCTTGCGGTGTGAGTCCTTTCCTGATTCCCTTGTGCAGCACAGCCCAGTATCGGGGCTGTTTCCTGCTGGGACCTGTGCAAGGAGGATGCTCAGAGCTCTGCAGCCTCTGGCTCTTCTCACTGCTGGGTTCACAACAGTCTTTATCCTCACAGCAGCCACAAGTCATGGAATTATGCTGTGACACAGAGTGGCTCCAGGGCTGGGGCAGAACAGCAGCTCAGCCACCACGATCATAGGAAGACACATCCCTCTTGCCTCCCATGGGTGCTGGGCAGCCTTGGTGTCCCCATGTCAGGCTGGAGAGGCCAGGGTGAGTCCAAGACACCCCACTGTGCTGGGAGTGTTTGCAGGGGCTTCCCTCCCTCCATATCCCAGGGTGGTGGGTGGCCATGAGAGGGTGATGGGTGATGAGCCCACCTGGAGCAGCATCACTGTGTGGGACTCAACACCTGCAAACCCCATTGACAGAAGGTCAGAGCAGTGCTCCCCTACCACCCCCCAACAGCAGGGTCACAGCAGTGCTCCCCTAATGCCCCCCAACAGGGTCACAGCAGTGCTTCTCTAGTGCCCCCCAACAGCAGGGTCACAGCTGTGCTCCCCTAGTGCCCCCCAACAGCAGGGTCACAGCTGTGCTTCTCTAGTGCCCTCCAACAGCAGGGTCACAGCTGTGCTCCCCTAATGCCCCATTGACAGCAGGGTCACAGCAGTGCTCCCCTAATGCCCCATTGACAGCAGGGTCACAGCAGTGCTCCCCTAATGCCCCCCAACAGCAGGGTCACAGCTGTGCTTCTCTAGTGCCCTCCAACAGCAGGGTCACAGCAGTGCTCCCCTGGTGCCCCACAACAGCAGGGTCACAGCAGTGCTCCCCTAGTGCCCCACTGATAGCAGGGTCCCAGCAGTGCTCCCCTNCTGATAGCAGGGTCACAGCAGTGCTCCCCTAGTGCTCCACTGATAGCAGGGTCACAGCAGTGCTCCCCTAGTGCCCCCCAACAGCAGGATCACAGCTGTGCTTCTCTAGTACCCTCCAACAGCAGGGTCACAGCAGTGCTCCCCTAATGCCCCATTGACAGCAGGGTCACAGCAGTGCTCCCCTAGTGTCCCACAACAGCAGGGTCACAGCAGTGCTCCCCTAGTGCTCCACTGATAGCAGGGTCACAGCAGTGCTCCCCTAGTGCCCCATTGACAGCAGGGTCACAGCAGTGCTTCCCTAGTGCGCCCCATTGACAGCAGGGTCACAGCTGTGCTCCCCTAGTGTCCCCCTGCAGCACCTGATGCTTCAGCACATGGTCTGACCCTACATTCTGCATCCTCTCAGGTTGGGAAATGCTGAACACAGGCAGAAAATGCCTTCCCAGCCCCTGCAGTGATCAGCTGGTGCCCCCAGGCAGGAGGTGCAATTAACCTTCTCTTGACAAGAATAACTACCAATGTTATTATTGATCATAAAGTTATCCAGCTCTTTGCAAGCCCCAGCCGCAGGATGGGATTGGAGGAGGCATGTCATGGGAACAGAGAGTGCAGAAGGGAAGATGCAGCCTTTGCAGCATCCCAGCAAGGTCCTGGTGCATGTGGAGTAAAGCAGGGAGGCATCTCCACAATCTCCCACCTTCACACCCCACCTGCCTGGGTGGCAGAGCTGCCTTCAAAGTGGGCTCAGGTGCTGCAACACCCAGACCTTGTGATGGGCTGGGCCAAGAGGATGCGTGAGCTGAGACAAATTAAAAGGCAGAAGAACTAGGGAATGACTGAAAGGAGTTTTGGCAAAGCTTAAAACTGAACATGAAATGAAGTAAAGACACAAAGGAAAGATGTGAAAAAAATCCCTGGTCTAATCCATCACTCCAACTCCAGGGCAGTGCAGCACCAAGGAAAGGTGAGGCTTTGGGCTTCAAGTGTTCCAGGAGCTGTGTTTTGTGCATTCATTGCAGTGAACACAAGATAAATGGGACATTGCCTAATTCCAGCCTGTACATCATCTCTGGATGCGAATCAGGGACAGGTCAGTTTGGGATGAATCAGGGAGAATCAAATTGGCCAGTCCATGGAAGCCATGGGGTGCCGGCACTCTCCGTGCTCTGGCTGCAGGTGGGGTGACCCCAAACCCCAGGGTCTGGTCCCTGCACAGGGCAGGAGACAAAATCCAGAGGGATGTGACAGGGTTGGGGTGTTGCCCTTTAGCATCTGGAGTGAAACCACTGCTAAGAGCTTAATCACTGTGCAATTATGCCAAAGCAGTGGTGACCCACTGCGAGACTTCTGCAGGATGATGATCTGGGGAAAAGCTTTCCCTTTTTTGTAACTGGAACCAAGAAACTGGACATTCTCAGGGTAAAAAATATTTCTGGGCTTGGTTAGGAAAATCAGGCTTTGGCTGCTGGGAAGCCAGGCTTCTTCACCATCTTCTGTCCTGACAGCTTTTGTTTGGGGTTTTTCATTTGTGAAAGGAAATGGTTTGGCAGGAAGGGGGGGAATCTGATGGCAATGCAGGGAAAAAAGGAGGAAAAGAAGGTTTCTTCACAAAAATTCAGTGGAAAATAAGCACAGTATTTTCATTAATTTATTTTTTTATTTTATTTTAACCTGCCTGTTTTGAGCCTCCCCCCTGGAGAGGCTGCCATGGCCTCACGCGTGACCCCCCGTGTTCTGGGGGCTCGTCCGTGGGGCAGAGCTCGGGTGGGATGCCGTGAGCTCCCAGCCCTTCCTCCGCTCGGAGCGGGGCCGTCGGCAGCGGCTGCCAGCGCTAACCCAGATTCCAGGACCGTCACGCTGCCGCGGCTGCTAAATTGGCAGCGTGTAAGAGACATGTCACCTGGGTGACAGGGCGGCTCTGACTGCGGGAGGGTTTGAATACTCTGCGCCGTGTGCTAAATACTCCCAATCATTACGGGCTGAGCCGGAGAGACCGAGTGGGAGAGTTCCCTGGGTACCGGCAGGAGGATGGAGGCTGGATTGGCAGCGAGAACATCCCTGCCTGGTCCCGCTGTCCCTGCTGTCCCCGCTGGCCCTGCTGTCCCTGCTGTTCCCGCTGTCCCCGTTGTCCCCCCTGTCCCCGCTGTCCCCAAACCCTCCCGGCCTTGGCAAGCCGCGAGCTGCCAGCACCGGCACGGAGGGTCGGCATCGCCGCGGCAGCACATCTTGCCCCCCTGAGCAGCTCCAAACTCCGGGCGGCTGGTGGGAGTTCTGGACTGCTGAGGGCATGGGAGGCAGCGATTAATCGCCCCTTTTGTTTAGGAATAGCTGCGAAACCACGGGGCGCGGCCGGAGCCGGAGCCGGAGCCGGGCCGTGCGGGTGGAGGGTCCCCGGGCAGCGCAGATACCGGGCGCCAGGAGCCGAGTGTCGCGACAGGAGCCGAGTGTCGCGGCCGCAGCCCGAGGAGGCAGCGGGGAAGCCGAGCAGCCGGCGCGGGTAACCCGACCCTGCGCTGGGGCTGGAGAAGCTGCTCCCTCCGCTTGAGCCCCTCGGAAAGGCGCTCCGTGCGACGGCGTTGTGACAAAGGACTGCCCGTGGGTGGGAGCCCTGTCCCCTCCGTGGGGTGAGGAGCCGGCACCGGTCCGTGTTGGCTGAGCCCGGGGCTCAGGAAGGGCAGTGCCTGTGGGGAGCTTGGCAGTCTGGTGGGCATCATGCACCTACAGCACTTGGGGGCTCCTCTGAGCACACCTTCAGCAGGGACCTGTAGAGTTCCTGCTGGCTGTGTGACACCACTGTTGGTGCACCAGCCCTGTCCTGCCTCTCCTTGAGCAGACCTGAGAGTNTTCTTGGGTGGGCCTGGAGGGTCCCTGCTGGCTGTGTGACACCCCTGTTGGTGCACCAGCCCTGTCCTGCCTCTTCTTGAGTGGACCTGGAGAGTTCCTGCTGACTGTGTGACACCACTGTTGGTGCACCAGCCCTGTCCTGCCTCTTCTTGAGTGGACCTGGAGAGTCCCTGCTGGCTGTGTGACACCACCGTTGGTGCACCACCCCTGTCCTGCCTCTTCTTGAGTGGACCTGGAGAGTTCCTGCTGGCTGTGTGACACCACTGTTGGTGCACCAGCCCTGTCCTGCCTCTTCTTGAGTGGACCTGGAGAGTCCCTGCTGACTGTGTGACACCACTGTTGGTGCACCAGCCCTGTCCTGCCTCTTCTTGAGTGGACCTGGAGAGTCCCTGCTGGCTGTGTGACACCACTGTTGGTGCACCAGCCCTGTCCTGCCTCTTCTTGAGCGAACCAGCGCCCAGCAGTCGCTGCCCTTCTGTCCTCTCCCCTTGACATTCTTCCCCATCCTCCCTGTGGTTGCTCATCATGCTTGTGAAGACCTCCAGGCAGTGGGGCCATTGCAGCTCCCTCTCCCCACCAGGCAGCCATGGGCTCACGCCAGCTCTCAGCCCTCGCTCCTGGTCCAGCCCCAGGCACAGAGGTCAGGCAGTGACTGTCTGTGTCAAATGGGTGACAGCACATCTGTGAGGAGAAGGGGGACAGGCTGTGACATCCCAAGTGACCAGGAGCCCCAGGCTGCAGCAGCACCATCACAGCAAGTCATCTCTGCTCCAAGCAGTCACATTTCCAGTGCTGTGGGACAAGAGGACCCATGTCCATGTACACGCAGGTCATTTCGGTGACTCTGTGCTGGGCACTGGTGAGGCCACACCTCAAATCCTGGGGTCAGTTTTGGGCCTCTCATGACAAAAAAGACATTGAGGGGCTAGAGCAGGTCCAGGGAAAGGAACAGAGATGGTGAAGTGGCTGGAGCAGAAGTCTGATGAGGAGCAGCTGAGGGAGCTGGGGAGGCTCATTCTGGAGAAAAGGAGGCTCAGGGGGACCTTCTCACTCTCTCAACTCCCCAACAGGAGGGGGGAGCCAGGTGAGGGTCAGGCTCTGCTCCCAGGGAACAAGGGAAAGGACAAAGGGAAAGGACAAAGGGAAACAACTCAACTTGTGTCAGGGGAGGTTCAGGTTGAATATTAGGGAAAATTCCTTCACTGAAAGAGTGGTCAGGCATTGGCACAGGCTGCTCAGGGCAGTGGTGGAGTCACCGTCCCTGGAAGTGTTCAAAAAAGGAGTAGACATGGCACTTCATTAGTTGACATGATGGGAGTCAGTCAAAGGTTGGACTTGGTGATCTTGGAGGTCTTCCCCAACCTTAATCATTCTGTGATTCTTCTGGATCTGACAAATGTCAGACTGGTCATGGATCTGCTTCGTCTGCAGCCAAGCTCCAGCCTCCCTCAGCCCAGCTACAGCTGGAGGAGGGAGAGAGAGACCAGACCGAGCCAGAGACTCAGGGATGTGTATTCTGCTCATTGCTCACAAATACTAATGGCCCAGAGTTATTAATATTGCCACTGTAGTCATATCTGGGTAATTACTGCCATTAACCACCAGCAGAACTATTGAGTTCCCCTAATCAGTGCATTATAATAATTGGGACCAAGTGTTTTATAGATCCGGACACTAATTCCTTCCTAACACCTCTCCCTCCCCTGGGGCTGCTCCTCCCTGCTCAGCTCCAGTGTCTCCCGGCCCGAGGCTGCTCCCTGAGCTTCACATGCCATGGGATGGGTGACCCACACCTTGGGATGTCCCTGCTCCACCTAATGGGAAATCATGGCTGCAGGAGGTTTGAGTGTCCAGGAACTCCCTGCTCAGGGTGTCCAGGAACTCCCTGCTCAGGGTGTCCAGGCTGTGGAGCTGGAGGTGGGTCTCCAAGCAGGGCTTGTAGGAGAGGAGCTGGGTCCATGCCCTGCACGTGTGGCCCAGCAGCATCTCCCTGGTGCTGGGAGGCAGCAGGACTGGAGGGAGCACTTTGGCTGTTCCATGCTGCTGGGACACAAATCTGGCATGGGGGAAATTAATTGCACAGTCTGCTATTTACACCCATTTCCTCTTGCTCTGGAAAGCTCTTCGCTGCTGCAGCCATCTGGGCCTTGGAGCCCAAACGCGCCTTGGCCCGGAGCCGGTGCCTGTTCAGGTGGGGATTCAGTGGGTTGCATAAGAGGAGCATCTTCTCCTCCCCCCTCCTGGATGTGCTGAGCTGAGCAGGGACACAGGGCCGGGGCAGCAGGGACCAGCTCCCTCTCAGCTCTGCCTTCCCTGAGCACCAGCAAGCCCTGGGTCTGCCCAGGTGGTGCCCAGGGCAAGCAGAGCCAGACTGGCTCCAAAATCAGCAGCCAGGCATCTGCCACAGCCCTTTGGGCCACATCCTGGGGACACAGTTGGTGCCACACTGAGCCCTGGCAGGGAGGGCTGGACTCGGGGGGCAGAGCAGGTCTGCAGCCCCCCCAGGACACCTCTGCCCCTCTCTAGAGCAGGACAGCAGATCTGTGACTCTTCATGACAGGGAAACCACAACCATGTGTCATTTAGAGGTGGCCTGAAAACAAAAATGTCTGGAAATTCTAATAAATAAGAAAAAAGGGGCATAGGGGAATTCTTGGAGGGTGGGAGTTACACAAAAGGTTTGGTTGTGCCCAAGCCAATGCATTTGCTTCCAACCACAGCCATTTCACAGAAATTTTTTTTTTCTGATGTTTAGCAAAATAAAATTAAGGGAAACTTTGAAACAAAGTCATTTGGAAGAGAAAAAAAATCAAAACATTTCACTCTGAAAATGCTGAAATGAAATGTTTTGATCTTTTGGGTTTTTTTTTCCCTCCAAACAAACCATTCAGCAGAATTGACATATTCATCCAGAACTTTTTGGTGTAGTCAAAGCAGAATTTCTGTTTTTATGATTTTTTTCCCCAAAAATTCAAGCCCTCCCAGCTGTAGCCAGCCAGAGAGGTGAGCTCCTCACAGGCAGGGATGTGTGTGTCCTCAGGGGAGCTCCCTGGTGGGTTTGGGGAGACCCTCCAGGGTCTCCTGTGGGAAGAGGTTCACCCCTGTGGAGCAGAGAGAAGACACCTCATCCTCCTGCTCAACCCAGGATGGGACCCGGTGGCCAAGAGATGGCACTGCCAAAGGGAAGGCACGGCCTGGGAGGGATGAGCCAGGTGAGAGGCATCCCCAGGGACCCGGCAGGTGAGAGAACAGAGCGATGCAATCAATAGTGCTAATTGCAAAGGCAATGTCTAGCAGAAATAAGATGGTTATTCTGCATCACTGGACACTCTTACAATCAAATTGTCCACAGACAATTAGCTGAGCAGGAGAAAAAAGGAATTAGATTTCTAATTGTTCTGCTGGTGAAAGGCATTTCGGAGCACTCGGAGGATGGAGGAGGGACAGGTTTGCGTCTCTCTCTCTCTCTCTGCTGGGCTGCAGGAGCTGCCATCCCTGCTGTCATTCCCAGAGGGATAACCAAGCCAAGGAAATGGGGACTGCAGCTGGGAAGTACAGACGGCTTCTTGGGAGGCTTTTGGCCAGTACTAATATTTCACGGCTGGGTTATTTATTTCTTCCCTCCTGCCGCCTGCACGACAGAGCAGTGGCTCTCGGTGCTGCTCTGCGGGCACTGGCACGCTGGCAGTGCACTCCTGCAGACCCCTGGGCATCCCCCCACTGCATCCTGGGCCGAGGACATCCCCATCCATCACTCACCCTCCTCAGGGACCACCTGCATCCCCACACACCTTCCCAACAGCCCCATCCCTGTGTGACAAGGCAATGGGGCAGGATCCAACCTCCTGTCCCCAAAATCCCCGTCCTGTGACTCCTTGGCAGCCCACGCCCTGCTGGATGGCACAGGGAGAAAGGCGGGGGAGGAAGCCCTGGGATTTTTCTGGTTGTTATTAATGTTGCTGTTGACTCACACTGGTGGGTGTCGTTCGGCTCGAGGGAGTCTCCTGATGCTGCAGCTCCCGGGGCTGCATCGTGAGGACAACGGGAAGTCCTCCCGCCTCTGCTCCCTGGGCTGACGGGGAGCACCCACAGCATCCCTGGTGTCCACGGGGTCTGGCTGTTTTGGAGGGATGGTCTTGGAGCACAGAGGTCCTTACACCCACTCCGGTGTGGTGGTTGCCCTTCAGGTGTGTTCTCCCTCGGGGGTGGGTGCAGTGTGCCTGTGGTGTCCCAGGAGGACCAGAACCCTCCCTTGGGTGTCACATCTGCATCAGCGCTGATGGCAACAACCTGTCCTTGGGCAGCAAAAGCCATGGGCTGGGGGAAAAGACCCTTGTAGGTTTTGGTACCCACTAGTGCACAGAGCAAGGAGACCTGAGAGCAGTTTCACTTTCTTCCATCTCTCAGCATCCATCCCCCATCCCCCTGCTCAGCACCACAGAGTCCTGAGCCGTTCCAATGGGACATGCTGAGGGGTTTTCCCTTTTATTCTATATCCCCATGGCCTCTTGGAGGGTTCTGACTTCAGATCACCCTGATCCTGCTAGGAGAGCAGGGTGATTGTGGTGCAGCTCAGTGGGACACCCTGCAGGGATCTTCTCTGTGGCATTTGCGATCCAGCACCCTCATGGGCACTGTCCTACCCATCCATTTCCTTCCAGCAGCAAAGGCAGGAGCAGTGAAGGGGGTTCTGTTACTGCCTTGGACACCTGGGCTGGACCCACATCAGTCACCTGGAGACAGAGACTGGTCCTGGTCTCTCCTGCCTCACCACAGGAGAGCTGCTGTCCCACGTGAAGACCCCGAGCAGCCTGCCATCCAGGATTAGTGCTCAGGGCTGCTCTTGCCCCTCTGAGCACAGCTGGTCCCTGCTGCAACCTGGAGCTGCACGCTTCCATCTGAGCTGCCTAACCATGAAAACCACGGAATTATAGTCACCTCAGAGAGCGTGTGGCTGCTGGTCAGCACATTCACACTATCCATTGGTTTAGGCACTGTGGTTTTCTCCTGTTGGAGGTGGGACATCCTTTTCCTCACCAGGAGCTGCCATGAATGGCAGCCCTGCAACTGAGACCCACCAACACAGTGCCCACCATGGACGGAGGGGTCACAGCAAGGGCAGCATGGCCAGGGCTCCCTGTCTGCCACAGCAGGAATGGGTAACAGCCTCATCTCATTCTTCCAAAAGGATCAGCCTCAGGTGATGTCACTGCTGGGGCAGTACAGCCAAATACAGCTCTGCATATGTATATTCTCATGCACACACACACACGTACACACACACACACACACACACACATACACATATATAGCTCCCCTTTGCCTTTGAGTCACCAGTATTGAAGCCTTCCCTGCCAAGACTCTTCTGAGAAATATTCCCCTCCCTCTCTCTTTCTCTCTGTTTCTCCCTCTCTCTCTCTCTTGTATTCGGGCTAATTTTATCTTCTGTCTTTCATCTGCCTGTGTATCTACCACTCCTGACAAAAAAGGGATTTTCACAGATTTTGCTAGTGCTCACCAGCTCTAAAAGCTTTCATCTCCCTCCGACGATGAGTGCGTGTCATCTGCTCGCTCCAAATTACAGCGGAGGCCTTCACACTCAATCGGAGCATTTTCTGCCTAATTTCCCAGGCAGCAAGATTAAGTGTGGGCTCGAGGCTTGTCTGGCGTGATCCGCAGAGCAGCCGCCTCCTGGCTCCCAGGCTGGCCCCGGGGAAGCCCAGAGCACACCTCGCCCTGCCCTCTCCAATGCACGCCCTCCAGAGCAGGGCAGAGAGGCAGCAGCGGTGCCTCCAGAAGGCAGCTCCTGAGCCCAGGCACCGGCAGGGGATGGCTGAGCAGGGGGGCTGCCCGTGGCACAGAGCCTGAAGCTCTGCCTCTCCGAGCGAGGTTGTAAGAGCAGCTCTGAGGCTCAGGGAGCCTCTCAGCACCAAACCCACCCTGGCAGGGGCTGCTGCATGTACAGGAGGCAACTGCAGCATCGCTCTGTGATGCCCAGCCTGTCTGCAGGAGCAGCAGAGAGTGGAACAGCAGGTGGGGGTTTATGTCCCTGTCATCACCACAGCCAGTTTTGGCAGCAGTTCTCAGGTTGTTCACGGTGTCTCTGGGTGATTTGCAGCCACATCTCAGCTCTGGTTGCTGCTTGGGTGAGAGCTGTGGTGCCCACACCAGGAACAGCCATCACACGCTGCCCTGGGCAGGCTGTCACTGGGGCACAGCCCCTGGGGTCCCCAGGGGGGTGGTGGAGGCACAATTTGTCCCTTCAAAGTGATGCTACATTTAAGCAAGGCAAAAAA